>VZTX01003676.1:0-82064 GCA_013400915.1 Pardalotus punctatus | reverse complement strand
GTGTACGAGTGGTTCGGGCTGGTGCTGGGCTCGGCGCAGCGCTTGGAGTTCATGGTGGGGCTGTTGGACCTGTGCAACCCCCTGGAGCTGCGATTCCTGGGCTCCTGCCTGGAGGACCTGGCCCGCAAGGACTACCACTGCCTCCGCGACTCGGAGGCCAAGGCCAACGGGCTCAGCGACCCCGGGCAGCTCGGCGACTTCCGCGACCCCGCCGTGCGCTCCAAGCTCATCGTCTACCTGGCCCTGCTGGGCTCCGAGAACCGCGAGGCCGCCGGCCGCCTGCACCGCCTCCTGCCCCAGGTGGACTCCATCCTGCAGAGCTGCCCGGCGGCGCGGCGGGCCCCGGCGGAGGAGGAGGAAGAGGAGGAGGAGGAGGACGGGGACGTGGTGGTGGTGATGGACGGAGCCGCGGAGAACGGGCAGGCCAGGCTTCCCGCCGCCCAGGGCCTGGGCTGCAGCGCGCAAGAGGAGCTGCTCCTGCTCTTCACCATGGCCTCGCTGCACCCGGCCTTCTCCTTCCACCAGCGGGTCACCCTGCGGGAGCACCTGGAGCGGCTACGGAGGGCCCTGTGCGGAGACCAGGAGGAGGAGGAGGGGGGCTTCGGCCGCCACCCTGCCCAGGTAACGCCACGTCCTGCGCTCTTCCTGCTGCGCCATATCAGCGGGTGGTTTCGTCCTTCTTCCATCTCTGCCTCCCGTTTTCGTAGGAGCGGCTGCTTGCCTTTCCCCGAATCCCCCCCATTGGGATGTGGTCCCTCCCGTCCTCCCCCTACCACGGCAGCGTCAGCCCCGGCCGCCCCCACAACCTGCTGCGGAGTGTCTACTACGAATTTCTTGGGGGGGAGGGGGAAGGGCTGATTTTTCTAGCCTGCCATGCTTTCTGGAACGCTGCTTTTTTTTTCTGGAACTCTGCCGTGCTGGAGTGCAGGGTGCACAGTACTGAACTGGCTGCCCCGTATGCTGTAGGCCACTGTACGATGCAGGAGTACAAGCAACAGCTTGACTTAACTTGTAAAAATAGAAATAATAAGAATGCTGGATAGAGACCAGATTGCCTAAGAGAGCATTCTCTAGGGGCTTAAAAGCACTAGAACACGTAGAAATATTTTTTTTATATGGAGCTTGCTCCCTTGCCCCTTCCCAAAATGAGACACAGGCTTGAACTTGGCAAGAATCAGGGCAGCAGTCTGGTCACCATCTCTGAGGCTGGTTCTCTGAAACGCCAGGTTCAGTGAGATGGCTGACAACGTTGGGGAAGGGGTGGTAATGATTCCACTAAAGCAACGAGTTAAAATGTCACAACTGGACATTCTCTGCAGAGGAAAACTGATTTTTTGGGTGTCTGTCAGGAAACAGCAAAGCTCATCTTGAAAGCAGATGTGCCACTTGTTGCTAGGAGGTGGCTGTTACTGGGGACGAGGACTTGCAGTGAGTGACAACGGAAGCATTCTCCTGTGCAGTAGCTCTGTTTAAGTAGAGGTTTTCCCCCAGCGTCATTCACTGCTGCCCTCTTGATGAGCATTGGCTTTAAAATCTGCCCCATGTTTATGCAGCCAAGCCATTCTCATGGAGCTCTGCAGGTTTTGGTCTATAGATGGCCTCTTTTGCAAAGGGGAAGGAAGGGCTGGAAGATGGGTGTTCATAGTACTGTTCCACTGAACCCGTGAGGTTTTCATAAGGTCCTTGACAGAAAAGGGTACAAAGCTGTAGGGGTGGGGGTTTTTGGATTTTGTTTCTAAGTGTGCTTGCAATACAATCCATTTCAGCCACTTGTAGAAAACTACTACGTTGCCTGCCATGCAAAAGGAATGGGTCCTTCTTCTGTTTGCTAAAGATGGGATTGTGCTGTTGAGGAGTACTTGGGGAAGACAGGGATGAATTCTGAAGCCTTCAGATATATTAAGTAAATGCTTCCATCATTTAAAGGCCAAAACATGTTCGGGAGGTCATAAACTAATAGGCAGATGTTACAGGACTGAAATCCCAATGAATTCGGAGCATCAGTCCAAAAAGTGTATATTTTGGCTCATTGGCCTGCATCAGGTCTAGTTCTATCACAGAATTAATCCTGAAAGTCCATCTTTCCAGGGAGAAGACTGAATTGCAGGAAGTGGTAAGACTGGACACTGTTCCTTCTGGGTTTAAAGTGCTGGTAACCGGAAACATATTTCCTGCCTGGAACTGGCACAGCAGTTGTAGGCTGCTCAGTGTGTCCCACCAAATGCAGTTGGGAGAGCAGGCTCCTGTGAACTGGTGGAATTGAAGTCAATTTCGTGCAGTGTTCTGGCTTCAGCATAAAAGCAGCTGTCCAAGTTGTGGTTTTGTTTACTCAGGGAGCACTGAGAGACCCGAGTCAGCTTGGCTGAACATGCACATCACATACTCCGTAGTCGACACAGCAGTGAAACGGCAACCCTTCTGTAGGCTTTCCTTCCCCTCCCTCCATTTTTAATGGCTAATTGTAAATACAGGGAAATAATGGCTGACAGGGAACAGAGGGATCAGTGGGTTTCTGCTGAGTATTTTCAGTCCACATTCCACTGGGACGGTGGGACCCTCGCAGATAAAACGCTGGAGTAGGTGGAACCAGAATCAGGGTTAAAAGCTTCCCTGCTTTAAAATGCTGCCGTAGCGTTAAGTTGAACTTGATTTAAAATCCTGTCCGGTGTCCACAGGCCTTTTATCCTCCTTTAATCTCTGAAATTTGAGTGCCTTCAGGGCTCTGCGTTTGTGAACTAGAACGGTTCATAAAGACCTCTCTGAAATTTAATTCGGCTGGACTTGTGTCAGAAGGGCTGGGCACCATCTCTGGGAATAACTCGCTCCGTGCCGGGCAGCCCAAGCAGCTCTACTTCTCGGGAGCTCTCGAGGCGGTCGCGGTGCTCCCCGTCCAGCCCGCGGCCGCACGGGAAGTGCTCGGGCAAGCGATGCCCGTCGCGGGTGGCAATGGCCGCGCCCGGGAGGGGCACGGGGAGTTTCTCCTCCCCCTTAGAGGGCACAGCCGAGCGCGGCGACGGCAGGAGGACCGGCGGGAGGGAGAGCGGGGCCGGACACGGCGCCCCAACCCACCGAGAAGCGTCACGGCCCGGGGAAAGGGGGTGACCCTTCTCTTTGTTTGTGGGGAGGACGGGTGGGTCACGGGCCCCCCGCGCCCCGTGAGAGCACAGCCCCGCTGCCGCTCCGCGCTGCCCCGCCGTGGCGGGGAGGGCAGGGGCCGCTCCGCCAGCCCCCTGCGCGGACAGGGATGCGGCGACTGATGGTGGCCGCCGCTTCCCGCCCCGTCCAACATGGCGGCGGCCGGCTCCCGGTCACGTGCCCGCGGGGCGGCTCCCGGCCCGTCCCGCCGGGAAGGGGCGGTGCCGCCGTTGCATAACGGGGAGGGGCTGGCCCCGCCGGGACCGGCCCGCAGCCCTGCTCCCCAGGGCGGCAGGCGGGAAGAGCCCGGCGGCTTTGCGGGGTCTGTGGCCTGCCCGTTTAGCGAGCGCGGGAGGCGCAGCAGCAGTTCTGTGCCGAGACTGCGAGCGCAGCCCTGGTCTTCCCGTGCTTAGCGCTCCCGGGTGTTCTCGGCTCCCGGCTTCTGCCTGGTTGGAAAGCGGTCACAGAGCTGTTGTTCACGGGCCGTGAAATAATAATGCATTCCTATGGCTGGCAGCAGTAATGTGAAATCAGTCTGCGAAAGTAAGGGAGTTCAGACCTGGAGTCGAGTCAGGTGGTTTTGTCAGTTCTGGATTCTGAATTCCTTAGGGCAAGGGACGTGGTATATCTAACAAAATGGCTCGGTTTGAGGTTTTAAGGAGCTGTAACATCTAGCTTTAGTGAACAGCAAGGCTTGAGAGGTTCACCTACAAAGAATTTGTGGATGATTTAGTAGAACATAAAGCAATTTGCTTTTCCCCATTACTGGGATTATGTTTTCTGGATAGGGCCTGTGTTGTCTGGTAAAATTGAGCTCACAATAAAGTTGCTCCATGGCAAAGGGTTAAAAAGACTGTTGCTTTTTTTGGTATCTTATTTCTGTGTTCTTTTAAAAATGTAACGTTTCTTAGTGATACATTTTAACAAATTCAGCCCTAAATGGTTGAGGAATTCAGAAGTTGTGGGAGGTAGGACTGTTGAACTGGGATGGGCAGAGCTAGGATTGCCTTATAATTACATACATTTTGTTTCTTTATAAAGTGTTCTGAAATAAGGTTTGGGAGGTTTTATACTTAAGGTAGGAACCCTCGATACTATTTTCAAATTCTTATTTAAGGTGTGGTTTATAATACCTTTTGGAAAAAACTCATTGGTGCATTAAGCTGCAGAATATGAACTTTGAATCTAAAGTTGAAGTATAAGAATAAATCACTGGCATTCACTTCTGTGGTCATAGAAGAAACATTAATGTGTAAAGATTCTGTTGATACTACTGTATACTGGTTTTAGTAACAGAACACGTAGCTTAATTCTTGCGTTAATTCTTTTTCTTTAATAAGTGTGTCATTATCAAAGCAGTTTGGCTTTATTGCTTATCTTTTTCCATCCCATCGGATGTCTGGGATCAAAATGCTGAAATACTGAAGGAGCTCTGAATATCTATGAACATAACAAATGTGGCTTGCGTTAGGCACTGAAAACATTTCATCAGGCATACTTGACAATAATAGAATGAAGGTTCTGTTGAAATAAGCATTCTCCTGGAGATAATGGTTTGTTGAATAGTATTATAATTAGTTGGCTGGAGGATTCTTCACAGAAAAAAGTCTCTACTTACAAACAAAGGGAAAGTTTCTATTTACAGAATATTTTTTTTAGCACACTTCTATTTATAGGATATTTTGTCTGCAAATTAGAAGAGTGCTTTTATAATTGATCTTCAGTCACTTGCAGCAGAATAAGGTAGTAGAATTTAATTTTAGAATCTAAGTACTCTGTCTGCAGTGCACTGTTTTTAGTGTCATAAAGTTGAGTGTAAGGAAAAGTGTGTCTTCAGATTCTGGTTTAAATAAGAGACATAAAAATAAAAAATGTCACTTTACTCTTGGCAAAGATCTTTTAAATGGTGGTACACTCCAGGGAAATAAAAGTGTTTTACAAGTTTTGCATACTGAGATAAAAATATTCCAGCTGCCTCAGAGAACCTAACAGCCTTGTGTCTGAACAGGAATTTCTTTGGCTCCAAACAGGAGTTAAGAATTTCCAGAAACATTACTGGAAGTCTTCTGGAAAGGAAGTAATAGCTAGATAAAAGACAATGCCTAAAATGAATGAGTTCTATCTAAATGTGCATGCTAATGCTCTAGGAAGTTGCAGAGTAAAAGCTTTCACTGCTTTGAGCTGTTTTAGTTGTTTAGAACTAAATATGCGGTGTTAGGACAATTTGGTAGTCTTTCCCAGTGCCTTTATACCAGTTAATCAGCCTCTCGCTGTTGTCCCTGACAGTTTGTTCACCAACATAGTAGAATGAGTACTGAGGGTATTGAAAATATACCCCTGATTTCCTCATGCTTGCACTTGGATTGCTGTAGTTAAGCTGTTATGGTTTTCAGGGTTGCCCCACGCTGACTTATTTGTAGGTGGCAGGATTTGACTGGGCTTGGAGTCTGGAGGACTCTCAACTTTTTCTAAAAAGCTGCAGAAAAAGGATGCAGGCAGCAGCAGTAAGATGGTTGTGTCTGAAACCTGAAACCTGTAGGATTCTGCCTGCTTAAATCTGTCACCTTGTTTGCTTGCCAGTATCAGTCTCTAGCTATAGCTGTCCTAGAAAACACTGCAGCTGATTCTACATTAACTGTAGTTAAAACAAAATATCTACTTTTCCTTCAAGAGTTTGTGAATTTCTGTGGTATCCTCCAAGTCTAAGGGTTTATGCTTCTGGAGACTGAAACAGACAGAAGACTGTCTCAGAGATCTGTCTGGAAACTGCATTCCTTTGTGACTCTCTTGCCTTTCCTCAACCTCTTAATCTTGTCTTTTTGGGAGAAGAAAGTAAAAATACTTTGAACAGCTAAAGAAAATTTAGTGTCTTGGGAAGTGTCTTAAGAGTGAGATAACAAGAAGACAGAGATTTTCTGTTATTCAGAGATGCTGTACATAAAAGAATGCTTTCAAGCTATGCTGGAGGTCAAGGATTGGACAAAATGACATATTGCCCTCTGACAGTAATTAAACGTAGCAATGAAGGCATCGTCCCTTCTCAGTACTAACTGTACTTCTGTGAACCACTCTTCAGGGGCAGATGTTTTAAAAATCTTCCTGTCACTCGAGACTGTTATGAGAATAGTTTTTTGTACTAGTCTGAACTACTACATTCAAGTAATTTTCTTTTTATTCACTCAGCTGACAATAGCAAGAATACTGAGGTTGCACAGAGTTGTTGGATGAGCAACCACTTGGGGATATACTGACACCTGAACTGGTGCTTGGCTGGCTACAGCTTGAAGTTCTCTACTTTGTCATGGACTAGCTAGGTTGGACTGAAACTGTAGTTTTGGTCCTGTTAAGAGCTCAGGTGCAGGTGAGACTTAGAACGCACTGCGTTTCTCACAAGCACGAGGTGTGTTATTCCCCCAGCATTGTAAGTCAGGTGTAGCTGCCATGCCTAGTACTTCAAATGTAATTGCCACAGGCCTTGAGAGCTGAATTTGTTCATGTGATGGAAGAGGGTTGGTATGCCCTTTGTTTCAAAATTGTTACGATTTTGTAGTGCAGCAAGGTAGTCAGTATGTGATTGCTGAAGCTGTCATATGGTATCATTTTCCTCCCTGATCAAATGAGCTGATATTTTGTCAGGTTTCTGTCTCCATCCTAGCGTTTTGTTGCTGCCTCTTACAGGTGAGCTTTTAACATAGTTTCACAGAAAAAACCATGCTTTAAAGTACTCTTAGGCACCTGTGCATACTCTCTGTGCCAATCCAGCTTACTAGATATGAGTAAATAGGGAAGTTGCACATAATCCATTTGAATGGTACACTCAGCCAGGCTTTTATTGCACATATTATGGGATTTTTATGTCTGGTCACAGAACCATGAAGGGACTGAGGTTGGCTGAGACCTCTGAAGCTCATCTTGCTTAAGCAGGACCACCTACAGCTCATTCCCTAGGATCATGTCCAGATGACTTTTGAGTATCTTCAAGGATGTAGACTCCACAACCTCTCTGGGCAACTTCACAATGAAAACGTGTTTCCAGATGTCCAGAGGGAATTTCCCGTGTTTCAATTTCTGCCTGTTGCTTCTGCTCCTGTCACTGGTCATTGCTGAAAAGAGCCTGGCTCCATCCTCTTTGCACCCTCCCTTCAGATGTGTATATATAAACACACACACACACATATGTATATATATATTATTTTTTTTTAATGTGTATAGGTCTTTCTCTGAAAAGCTGCTTTATAGTTAGTTAGGTCCCAGAGTGTGTGGTACTTGTAGTTGTTTCTGCCCAAGTGCAGGATTTTGCACTTTCCCATGTTGAACTTCCTGAGATTCCTGTCAACCCATTTCTCCAGCTATGGTTCTATGTGGAATAAGCATTATTGTTCTGGAAGTTGATTCTGCATGTTCAAAGATAAGTTAACATGGGAACATCTAAGTTGTTGGTTGGTTTGGCCAAAAGAGAGATAATTTGTAGTCTTAGATCTTAACGCTGATTCTGTTCTAGTCTTGTAGAACAGCTCTCTGCATCTCAGATCAATTGGACAGTGCCTTTGCATAGCTCAAAGCTGCAGCATGGCATAGCAGCAATGTCAGTCAGGGAATTGTCTGCAGTCTTGATGTTGCATTTGCCTAGCAGCTTACCCGAGACAGTACTGGATTTTTTTGGTCAGGGGACAATCTGTTGTATCAGCAGTGGTCAGGTTTAAACAGGTTTTGAAGCATTGCGGCCCTATATGTTTGCATTTGTGAGTATTAAATGCATATGCTGGATTTCCGTTTTAAGATGGCACAAATGTTCTATCCCTGTATCCAAGCCACCCCTCACAGAGGTGGGGTACAGATACAGTTGCTCAGAGTGTCAAGTGAGGCTTCGTGTCTGCTGCTGTTGTCAGGAGAGGGTTCAGCAGCACACAAGTACACAGGCAGTTTCACCTGGTTGTTGCTTCTGGAGAGGTAATATTGAACCTTTATGCTACCACAGCTGTGTATTGATTCATGTTTATCACAGCTGTGAAGCAATGAGGGTAGAAGCTTGCAAGGTTTGTTGTAAGCAAATCATGGTTTTGTCTTATAATTGGCACCACATCTGTTAATGATTATTCTGACATTACTCAATTTTCTTGACAGTGCAGATGCTATGGTTGATAACTCACGCTCATGAGCTAGACCTTGATTTTTTCCAAGACGCTTTCTTTCATCTGGTTTTGTTTGTCAGTTCCCACTTGTAGATGAGTGAACGAGCTGTGCCAATTTACATCTGCACAGCCTGCAAGGCTGAGTAGTGCTGTCCCTAATAGCACATTTACTGTAGTCTTGCAGAAAAATAATATTTCATATTTGGGCATGTAGAGCTAATCAAGCTGTCCAGCTGTTCCAAGTGTCTTTCCCTTGTTAGTGCTCATCAGAGCTGATGAATGAATAGTTCTTTCATGAAAGTGCAATGCAAGCATCAGAAGACTTATGTGCATCAATCAGTTGCTCATGATGATTAGTAGGCTATCCAATAACAGATTTCACTACATATTGCTAAAGCAATGCCAGCATAACATTTTTTGATCAGTCATCTCCATTGATAGAAGACAGAGTTTGGACATCTGTCACATGTAGGCTAGCTGAGATCTGCTCAGCTCGTATGACATTAAACAGAGCAATATCCTTCTCAGCAGGATGGATCTCCACTTTAGATATTTGGTACTTGTGTTACAGACAAGCACCCCTGGACTTTGGGACACAAACTGTCCTTGACTCTTCTTCAGGAGGCTGGTTGGTAAAGTAGCATGGAATAAGCCCTGAAGGGAAGAGGGGCCCAAAAAACTGATTGATATTAAAGGATCATCTTGTCCAAGCTCAGAAGTGATGCATCCCAATGAAGAGGAAGTCAGGCAAAAATACTAGGAGGCCTGTGTGGATAAGGAAATTGCTTCTGGACAAACTCAAAAATGAAAAGGAAGCCTATGAAGACTGGAAGGCAGTGGCAGATACCCTGGGAGAAATAGAGACAAGCTGTTTAAGCAGCCAGGGTTCAGGTTAAGAAAGTAAAAGCCCTGATAGAACTAAATCTAGACTTGGATATCATTGACAGCAACAAAGTCTTCTATAGGGACATTGGTATAAAAGGAAGTCTTGAGAAATTGTGAGCAGTCTCCAAAAGTAAATGGAAGATTCGGTCAACTGGGAGATGGAGAAGGCTGAGGTACTCAATAACTTTTGCCTCAGTCTTCACCATCAGGTGCTCCAGCCCACACCACTGAAGTCACAGCAGCAAAGGCAAAATCTGGAGAGTGAAGAATCACTAACTGTAGGAGAATATGTTCATGACCATCCAAGGAATGTGAAGGTCCTCAAGTCAATGGGACCTGATGAGATGCATCCATAGATCTTGAGGGAACTGACAGCTGAAGTGTCTAAGCCACTATCCATCATATTTGAGAAGTCAGGGCAGTCTGGTGAAAATTCTGCTGACTGGAAAAGGGGAAACATAAGCCCCATTTTAAAGAAGGAAAATAAAGAAGACCTGGGGAACTAGAAGTTGGTCAGTCTCAGCTCTGCCTGGCAAGATCATGAAACAGATCCTTCTGGAAACTATGCTAAGGCACATGGAAAATAAGGAGGTGTTTGGTGACAAAGACGGCTTTGCTAAGAGCAGATAGAGTCTGACAAATTTGATGGCCTTCTACATTGGGGTGATAGTGTTGATAGATAAGGGAGAAGCAACTGACATCATCTCCCTGGACTTGTACAAAGCATTTGACACTGTCCTACATGACCGCCTTGTCTCTAAACTGGAGAGACATGGATTTGACAGATAGACCACTTGGTGGATAAGGAATTGGCTGGATGGTTGCACTCGAGTTGTCTCCATGTTTTCAAGGACTCACTGGTCCAAGCAGAGAGCCGTGACAACTGGAGTTCATCTGAGCTGGTACTGTGACCTGCGCTGTTCAACATCTTTGTCAGAGACATGGACAGTGGGATCGAGGGCACCCTCAGCAAGTTTGCCAATGACACCAAGCTGTGTGGTGCAGTTGTCACATGGGAGGGAAGGGAGGGATCCACAGGGACCTTGACAGGCTTGAGAGCGGAATCTCTGCAAACCTCATGAAGGTAGTAGGCCAAGTACAAGGTCCTGCTGGTGGGTTGGGGCAATCCCAAGCACAAATGTAGGCTTGGCAGAGAATGGACTGAGAGAAACCCTGAGGAGAAGGAGTGTGGTTTGATGAGAAGCTCAGTGTGACCCAGCAATGTGTGCTTGCAGGCTAGAAATCCAACCATATCCTAGATATTAGGAAGAAATTCTTTGCTGTGATGGAGGTGACACACTGGGCCAGGTTGCCCAGAGAAGTTGTGGTTGCCTCATCCCATCAAGTGTTCAAGGCCAGGTTGGATGGGGCTTTGAGCAGCCTGGTCTAGTGAAAGGCGTCCCTTCCTGTGGCAGAGGGGTTGGAACTAGGTGATCTGATCTTTAAGGTAATTTCCTACCCAAAACATTCTGTGATTCTATAATACAGTCCTGGGAAACATCTCAAGTGATAAGGTGTTTTTTTTTTAACATGGTACTTGCTTTTAGCCATATGAGGACAGATCTGTTTGATGCAAAACTCTGGTCTAGGCTGTAAGAGCAGGTATTTTTTAGGGTGCTCTCTTAGCTCATTTCACTTTCAAGGAGAAATGTAGTTAATCCTCCAACCCATCACAAGGATCTGTGTGATTATCAAATTAATTACCTGGCAGTGTGTTTGGGGCCACCCACATTTCTTGCTTCACTGTATTTTAATCATTAGCAGCAGCACTGTGAGCTGCAGTGAAGTTTCACAGTGACAAAGGCTTATGTGAGAGTTAACCTTATGCTTGCATGTGTTGTGTGAACATGGAATATGTTGTATTCATTGACAGGAAAGGACAAGCACCATTAGTTCCATACAGCATGACCTTCCTAGCAGTGCACTGGGCTTCAAAGGTGTTCCTGGTGTGACTGGCACCAGGAAACTGCACACAATGCCACTCTTTAATATTCTTCGGCCCTTCAGACTGCCTAGACTTTCCAGTCACTTGTGCTGCTGGAGTTCTCTGCTCTGACAATGACACCTGTATTTTATTCACTTGTGAGTTTGGTGTAGAACTGTCACAGCAGGTAACACAAAAGTGAAGAGTTGTAATGCAGCTTAAGACAGGATCTGGAGCTGGTGCAGGGACAGCCTTTGCAGGCTGTAAGCTGTAAGGTAAAGCTACAACTGCCCTGGATTTCCCCACTGTCTACCTCCTGCATTGCACTAGTTATTGTGAAAGCCAGTGGTCACAGAATACACACAGTGCCTATTGCTGGTTAACTTTCAAGGTGAAGAATTCTTCAAGGGAACAGATTATGAATTTATTATAGTTATAATTATTTTATAATCATCAATATAATTATTTAAATAAAATTTGAAACATGTAATATTTTGCAGTTTAGAGGGGAGTCTTCAAATGCACTTGTAGTTTGCCTGTAACAGACTGCTGCCCTAGATAGAAAAATAACCATTCCAGAATAACTCACTGCAAAAGTATTTGAATGCTCTTGCAAAGATGATCTATGTGCTAGGTGAGAAGCAGTTTTCTAGTATTAGGAGGTGTAGCAGCAGTATTTAATGTTTCTTTGACATGAGCTGAACAGAAAGCTTCTTTGAACTAAATCTTATTTCTATATCTCTCCTAAAAACTGCTCACAGTTTGACTTTTTAACTAGCAATTATTTTTTAGAACAGACTGTAGTTTATTTTCCATTAATCAAAACAAATATCCTTACTTTGAATGGCAGAAGGAGGTCTGACTTTAAATTTGATTGGTTTTAGATCAGGAGTTAACCAAACCAAAGTACTTCCACTTTTTCTGTCCACAGTTATGAAATGTCTGCTGAAACAGTATCAGTGGGTTTTTTTGAAGAGTTCTGAAAGTGGTTCTCTCCAGAGTATGCTTGTGTGTTGGCTTGTTTGGTTGTTTTTTTTAGTAAACTAAGCTTAAAAATGTGCTAAAGCTGTTAAAAATTGCAATCTCATTGACATGCAGCTGCTTGCCTTTCTTACTCCATATCTGACGTTGCATTCGTAATTTATTAGATGTTTGCTGAGATTGTTTACTGAGTGACTAGGGACTGGTGTGAGTTTTATCTTGAAGAAACAAAGCAGACTTTGTATTTTAAACCTGATGGCTTCAAAACCTGGTATTACTGATGCTTAGTTCAGAGCACAAACCATACACCAGTTTAGATGAAACAGCTCAAATGTCCTTCAGCTCCTCACACCATCTATAGGGCAGTCTGAAGGCACTTGCTAACTGTGCTGCTATTGATGCCTCTAATCAAAGTTAGATTACCAGCATGCCCAGGGTAGGCTTGATGCCTGTCCATGTCCTGGGTCTGCATGTGTTGGATATACTCTTAGGGGTTGCCACAGTTTGTACCCACGCTATGTAGATGAAGTAAAGCTGGTTTGGTAAGATGAAGCCAGCTTTAGCTGGTCTATCTGTCACATCTGAAGAAGTTTGTTGAAGAATTGGCAGGGTATTCAGATGTCTTTTGCCACCTGTGTGCCTCCTCATCCTGGTCTTTCTGTTGTGACAGTCTTGGGGTCCTCTTCAATAAATATAGTAACTAGTCTTGACTGATTATTAGTCTCATCACATTGCACAAGTCCTTGGAAGCCAAAAAAACACATATATTCTGGCACTTATTATTGTGCTTCCTGCATTTGAAAATAAAGAGTACTCTGGAGATCTATATTTTTCCTTTACACATCTTCTAAGAAGGTCTGTCAATGGAGTAGTGTTCCTCATCCTGAATGAGAGGAACCTTCTAGTTTTCATGCAGACCAGTTCCTAAATGTTTCTGGTGCATTCAGTGTCCTCTAACTTGCTACTTAATCAGTTCATATGTTATACTACTTATTATAGATAAATGAAGGTGCTTTACTTAAAACAGATTAATCCAAAATCTTGAAAACTTGCTAGTAACTTCCTGTATTTCCTAGTTCTTTGTGGATGTACCTTTTTAAGGCAATGTGTTGTTTCCTTGAACATGGAATTAAGCAGTTGCATGTAATGTCACTGGCTTTTTAAAATATTTCTGAATTTTAGATTTGTTGGTCAGTTTGTTAGCTCGCTTTCTTTTGTTTTAGCAAGACCTGGTCATTGAAGAATGTGTAAATTGATATATTAATGTTTAATCTTAATTTGGAAGTAATTATGTAGGCTTTTGTTACCCTAGGGAAACCGCTTGTAGTCCATATTCTTCTATTACTTTCTTCTTGTTTGTCATTGTTAGCCTAGATTGTGCTTTCTTCTCTTACTTATCTGTCCATGTAATCTATCTCCTATGATTTCTTGTTCTGTCCCTTCTTGTGCACTGTATTAAACCAGTAACAGTTCTTAGCATATAATTTTGAAGTCAGCATGTAAATGTGGGGGGACATGTGCTTTTGGTCTGTCATTTTCTCCATGAGAGTGAGGGTGTTGGTGCAAACTGCTTGTGTTCTGAATGTTTAGTTAGTAAGAGATGCATGGATTTAGCTGTCAGGACCATATGTCCTCATAGACTGTCCCAGCAGTTATCCATGATTTCCTATATAAAAGAGGTGGCAGGCTGAAGATACAGGGCGTAAATTTAATTGAGGAGAATATATTTAGAATGTAGTGAGTAGATGACTTGACACATTAGTAATTGAAAGAGTTCATACTAATAGTAAATTCACTGAAGTTCTGAGCTAATGATCTTGAATTGTCCAGCCTGAGATACACTGTCTCCCTACCTTATTCTCTTTTAAAATAAGGTCAGTGAAACATTGGAGGTTATAGGTGACATTTGATAAACACATAAATAAAGTAAAAACTGAAATGGCTAATGACCACCTTTTTGCCACTGTCAGGAGCTTCAGGTTTTTGTCTTGTGGAATACCAAGTAAAGCGTGGGTTTGTGGGTTTTTTTGTAATACAGGCTGTTTAGAGCAAACTTTGGTAACAGACCTTCTACTAAGACACTTCTTTTTTTTCTCCTTGTCAATTTAGAATGACTTTTCCCATGGTGACTGCATGTCAAATAATGAGACCAGTTTGCTAGAACGAACCACAGCACCTCATGATGGACTCCCGCTGGCTTCCCATAGACCTCAGCGAGAAGGTATGTTAGCTGATCTTCCTTGTGAGGAAGGCCTTAAGGGATTTTTTTGAACATTAAACTCTGCTTGGAGTTGTAGATATTTTGTATCTCTCTTGCTGTTTCTCTGAAGGAGAAGCTGCAGTGATTGGTAAGTAAAATAGCTTCTCTGCTGCCTACTTGGTCTTTTCTTTGTTATAACAAGTTGTCATTTGTGTTAGCTGCTAACTGCTAGTGAATGCATGCATGAAAATTAGTTGCAAATGGGCTTCCCACTGAAAAAAGGGGTAGGATTTGGGAGAAAACAAGAACATTTAATGCAATTGTATTAACAGTAGCAAATTTTTAAAGCAAAACTAAACGTGAAAATATTGTGAAGCAGTCAATAGATTTTGCTGTTTGATTCAGTTGTATTTGATGAATCTTTAAAAAAAAAAAAAAAAAAGCCAAAGAAAAACCACATATTAGCAGTTTTTATGGAAGTGGCAGTTTGGAGAAATGAAAGGCTTCACAAAAGTCAGTCTTTTGGCTCTGTTGGGGAGAATAAGAACAAGGTTTCTGAGCATAAAGAAAACTCTGATATGCAATTGCCAGCACAATTTCTTCTCTTTGAAGAAATGAGCATTAGTGAAAACAGATTTATTCTTACCCTTTATTCTTCAAGAGGATTAGAAAATCACTTGTTTACTCAAAATTGGTCAACAGATAGTCTGCAGATAGTGAGGAACGAACAATATGGAAAAACGATTGCTATTCATTTTGTCCTCATAAATGTCCTTTTGTCTCTAGTGTGGAGATTTAACTGCATTTTGAAGGCAGGCAATTTGAGAGTTTTTGATTCCTTGAAAAAAAACCACAGAGAAAGACTATAGCAGATTACAGAGAACAAACCTGTTTCAGATCCTTTTACGGAGTTCAAAGTGTTCATATTCATGAATTAGAAACCCAAAAGGGAGAATCTCTTTAGTAACACGCTCAAATTAAGTAACAGAAGCACAAAAAAGTTGAATAATTTAATCTAGCAAAGAGCTTAAATATTTTTATGCATTTGTATTATCTTAGTGAGAAACCAGTGTGAAGGATCAGAATAACTTTGTGATATTTGCTACACAGTTATGTAATAGAGAGTCCCTGCTACAGAAATCTCCTTACTGGGTTAGAAGTACCACTGATAGTAAAACTTGGTTTTTATTTTCTGCTGTGAATATGAATTTTAAAAATCTTGACTTAGACTTAAAATGGAAGCAGTGTCATGTATACATGCTTTACTTAATCATCCTGAATGCATGTGTTGTGTCCAGAATAGATGTAGAGATGTAACACGCCTCATTGGCTCATATATTCAAACATTTCTTCTCAGTCTAGCCTTTTAGAATATTGCAAATGTCGTTGTGGGAACAGAATTATAAAGGAGTCTGTTAAAACTGTAGAACTAAAGCTGTGCAGCAACAACAGTGTAATTACCTGTTGTATCATGAATTACAGTGAGGCACACAGCAGAAGAAGTTGAGGAAGTTGAAGGTACTACATTGTATAATAAATTTTTTTATACCTGAGGACAAATTTTTAGCATTGAGAACATTCAGTAGTTTAAAATAAGCACAATCTCATTAGGGAAAAAAAGTTTGTCTGTGAATGTTAATGGTCTTAGTTTCCTAATTGTGTATGCTAAATATATGCATGTAGTGGAATGCAATTTAAACCACTATTCTCAGTTCTAGTCATGGGAATCAACTTTTTAATTAACTTATGAATATTAATTCCAGTATAAATGTGAACGTTAGCCATTAAGAAATTTTACTGCACCAAAATTCAGGTTGTGCCATGGTCCTTCTTCTAACAGCACTTTAATCTATACCAGACAGGTAAAAATTAAGGTCACTAAACATTCATCTTTTCTTAAATATTGATGTATGATATCGTCTGGCATCCTTAGCTCGTCTCAGATTTGTTTCCTTTGTAATAATTAATTTTCATTATCTGGTAAAAATGAAGTGATTGTCTGTCTTCCTAACTCCCAGCTAGAGGATTACAAACAGTGTACAGCAGTACACTCAGTATTTGTCTCTCTACTAAAAAAATTGGAGCAGTAGCACTATCACTAGGCTTATTTTCTGGCTTATTGTTCCTTTATGGAAATTGCCAATACTTAATTCTCTGAGAAATGGCATGTTTGATGGGGATGAAACTTGAATTGTTACTGTAACAAAATTAATTATAAAATGCTTATGTTATATTAGATGGTAATTAGCTAATATCCATTAATAAACTTCTTAACATACAATTGCAGGATGTTTAATTTTTTTTTTAGGAAAAAAATGCAGTTGTTATAAGTAGTTCCTGCTGATATATCCAATGTAAACATGCAGTTAAAAATCGAAAGGAAAGCATTAACTGTTAACACCACCCACCTCCCTCCAAAAAAAGAAAGAGTTTCAAAAGCATTGAAAGGAAGCCTTGATGATGTAGGGCAGGTCGGGCAGCTTTTAAATAAGTTGTTTTTTTTTTTTACATGTAAAGATGTGTTCAGGCTTGCACTAGAACAAAATTCTGTTGAATTCTTAGGCCAGCATAGCAGCAAAAGTGAAAAGCCCATCTTGACTACACAAGGGTTTTTATGTGGAGTATTACCTGAGCAATGCTGTGTGCCCTCAAGAAAATCTCCAGGCTCTGAAAGCCATATGGTGCTGCTGTTTGCCAGGTCACAGCCAGAACTTGCCTATTGCTGAACATACAGTAGGCTGCAGGGAAGGAGTGTTAAAGTAGCAAGTACTTACAGTACCTTTCTTCCTTCTCAGTTCAGTTTAATGACACTGATTACAGTACAATTGTAGTAGCTCTCTGCTTCTTTTTTTCTCCTTTGCTGTTTGCTGAACTCATTTCTGTCTCCTTCAGTCCTTCCCTAACTTTTTTTTCACCTAAGTACCCTTCAGAAATGTGGTTATTCAGCCTTAGTTTGCCGTCATTACTACTTGATGTTTCTGACATGTGCATGTAGAAGGCACTGTCTGGTTTTTATCAGCACTTGTTACTTCTTGGAGTAATGACACAATTTGGCTTCCTTTTATTGTCTCTTCACTTGTAGTGGTTATATTGTTGTAGTTATGTGACATGTGGTGTAAATAAGCTCTTGCATAATGCACAGATTCCCATGATGTGCAATGAAAAGGTTGTGGTTAGGCCAAAGAAATACTTGGAGAGAGTGAGGTTCTACCTGCCCTCAGCAGTTTGTTGCAATAAAACAGCTCCTAAGGAAGAGTGGGGTTGTGCAAGCCTGGATATAGCCTACAGGCATCTTTAGAGTGCCTGGGAAAGTAGGGAATGGTTTGCAAACTGTCAGTTTTGGAGTACACAATAAGGTGTTTTTCTTTCAGCTGTACACATTGAGAAGATAACCCTGAAAGACGTATCAAGAAAAAGGGCTGACAAACATTTGGAGTACACATTCAAAGTAAGCAAATAATCACCAGAATATTAAAATTATTGTCTTCATGATATCTATGTACTGTAGACACATACAGCTTGTTTCAAAAACCTGCACAGGAGGCAATTTTAAGATTCTTTGGATTATCCTGTAATTCTTTTGAATTCTGTATGCAAATCAGGTGTTTTATGTAATTGTGGGCATAAAGTGGGAGAGCATAAGGTGGGAAGGTGTAAAACATCAGCCATAGCTGGGTATGTGGCATTGCTTCAGAAAACTTGGCTTTTGCTAATTCGTAAGAATTCTAAAACTAATCAGTCATTTGCTCAAATGGCACAGGAGCGCAGTTGTTGTGTCTGTAGCTGTAGATTGCTTGGAGTCATATGGTCCTCTTGGATCTTGTTTCTGAGTGTTTACCATATGAAAGTGACTCCTGTGCTTTTTGAGAAAACTGGAGGTTGATTTATTCATTTTGGACTTTGTTTCTTAAGGTGAAAGCAAACAAGCTGTAAAATGGCCACAGACTAGAAGGCCTACCTGATGCTGTCTTCATGTATTGTAGTAGCTGAGGGCAGCATGTGTTGAATAATAGCTGCTGAGGCTGTTGGTGGTGGAGTTTTAATTGAATCAAAGTAGTAATTTTCTTAGCAAGGGCTGGCTAACACTATGAATCATTTTGCCAATAGATGTGAATCTGGTAGAATATCAGATTTGGAGATAAAGTTAAATGTTCCCATTCTATGGTCAAAAAAGAATGGTTTACATCAAACATTCAAATGGGTCATTTGACATGGGTTACAGGAGGTCTTTGAAGAGGCGAACTTGAAAAGAAAAAGCCATTTAGAGCTGAAAGTTGATGTGTTGATCCCAGAGTTTGGAATTGTATTCTCTAAAAGGATGCACTCTTTTGTTGGGGACAGTTGTATGGGGAATCTAGCCTTCAAAGTCTTTAAGGTCAACCTGCCCAAATATTTCAACCTTGTCATAGATTTTTTTCCAAATAGTCTGTGAAGTGACCATGAGGTAAAATACAATAGTAGATGGGACCAGTCTGTACACAATGCCTATATGGATTATCAATATTTAAAATAAAAAACTATTCTAAAGATTCATCATGTAGACAGATTTGACAGTGGTTTTGAATTTCTTTGTTAAAGGGGGAATGTGGAGATATTCTGGGAAATATTTCAGTAATCTTGAAACTCCACCTCAGTTCTTTTAGGAAAGAGTTTCCTTTCCTCATCTGTGCAGGTATATACTGTGTTCTTCACTGCAAATAATTTTGTGCTTGCCCAGACACTGCTTTTTTAAGGTTGCAACAGCAGTTGCAGTCATGGCTTCCCAGCTGAGGGCACCGAGGGTAGTTGGCATTTCTGGGGACTAAGCTGAAAGCAGTCGGTAGTTGACATTACTCTGTCAACTCCTGGGAGTAAATGAATGTTTACAGTTGTTGTGTCCACTCCCATTACACAGAATCTTCCCATGTAACTAACTGGAATCTTTAGCCTTGAAGTGGGCTTAAAGCTGGGCAGCACTCATCTAACCAAGCTTACTTATTTTTTAACTCAAAACATGCATGTAAAGGTGCTGTTTTTCTACTTGCATGTCGTGTCAGAACAATAAGCTACTGAAATTTTAAACAAGCATATGCCAAAACACTGTCTGATTCTTGAGTGCTTTAGTTACTTGCAGTACTTTTTGACATGTAGCCTACAACAACTTCTTTATGACTGTGTAAGATTCAAGTCAGAGGCAGATACAATTATTTTATAGGTAATATAAACAGATTCTTTTTGTTTCATTTTGACTCCTGGTAATGGCAGTGAGAGTTCAATCTGTTATACCTGACCTACAGTCCTTTTCTCTGGTACCTGTTTTTTGTGGTTATTGGTGTCTGTTTGATACAAGTCCCATAATTATAGAGCCTTCTGCCTGGCTTTTTACAGAGTCAGTAATCTTCAAGGACTTTGTTGCATTTTCCTGAATTTGTTCATGCTTCCTTTAGCCACAAATATCATGAGGGTGATCCTGAAATATACACTCAAAATTTGTATGTTTCTTTGAAAAAGTACAGCATTATCCCTGTTTTGCCTGATGTTTGCTTAATTGCAAGTGTTAATTCTGGGATTGTCAAATTTATGGAATTGTTTTGACTGGCTAATTGCTATGATATTTGGAAAAAGAAACTTTCCTCATTCTTTTTTCCTTCCTTCTAGGTAACTTGGTCAGATTTTTCAGTAACATGTGTAACAAAAACACACCAGGAGCTTCAGGAATTCCTGCTAAAAGTATGTATTAAAATATAAAAGTAGTGTTTACACATCAGGTTTATAACTTCAGAAGTAGTCTAGGAGAGCTGTGATTTCTGAGATGTAATTACAGAAACAAAAGCATACCAGCAGATTTTTGTAGTTCACAATTATATTAACCATTTAAATTACATGTATTGTGATGAAGGATCTTGACAGAAGAAGCAGCTCTGCAGAATATTTGGGGAGTTTCCCAGGAGGAGATTGTTTGTCTCATCTGAAATGGCTCTTAGAGTTTTAATTGAACTACCATAAAACTACCAGATGAGTTTTTAACATTTCCCATGGAGCTGGTTAAATGTATAGGTACAACCACTGGTCATTTGCTTGTGTTTCTGTTAGAAGGACCTTAAAGAGTATCATTTGTTATTTTTAATAGGTGAGACACAGCCGTAAGCATAATAGTTTTTAATTTAACTGTTGTATTCTTCAGTAGAACAAAGGCAGGCCTGTTCATTATCATAAGGAGTTAAACCTGAGGAAAATCTAGCAAGTGTATGTGCATGTGTGTCCATGTTTAAAAAAAACAAAAATTCTCTCAGTTGTTTTCCCGTCTGCTCCAAGCAGGGAATACCTTTGTGTGTATAGGGCCATGCGCAGACCCCGTCAGTGTTATGACTTTGAACTGTGTGTTCATTGCCAGCATCTGATATTTTGGGTTCCACCTATTCTGGGAAATTAATCTGTATTTAAACTTCCCTGTTCAGGGCAGTAATAAGAGCTCTGTTTTGGACATGTTTTGATGGCATCTGGTGTTCTTAACTGCAGTGTTAATTGTGAGAGGAAAGCCAGTCACTGTACAAAGGTCGTTGTCTTGTTCACTGTTTAAATTGTCAACACTGTTTTCTGCCATTGCAGAAATGAAGCAGTGAGTATTCACAACTGCTTTAATCTAGTTGGAATATCTAGTTCTAAGAGCTCCCAGAGCTTGATTTTTGAGGATTTGAATTATGGATGGCATGTCTGGTTGCAGGTATGTTATCCCACAGCATAGGGTACATGCATCTGCACCTGAAGAGAACCCTAAAAGCAGCATTTCATTCAGGGTCCTGTGCAGCTCTGGGATGAGCATTCAAATGCATGCCTCCTGTTTTCCTACTTGTGTGAGACAAACATCAGTGTCTGAAATGGACCTCCTAGGACCTGCTTGCTTCCAGGAGGAGCCAAGAAACAGGCATGATCCAGAGTGTTGCAGAGTTGTGCTGTTTGACTGATGGTAGGGTGTTCCACATGCTGGCTTGACTGCTCCAGTAGTGTCTAGGAGATGGCAGAACAAGATGAAGACAACCACACACTGCTAAATGTTTGCTGAGGTGTTCTGTGGAAAATGTGCACAGCTGAAAATTATATTTGGTTTATGTTGGTTTGATAGTCATAAGTACAGAAGTAAGAGAGAATTGTTAAATAAAGCAGGATAGAATTTATACCTTGCTTTAAAAAACATGAAATATGAATGTCCACTTCATATGCCCTTGCATTTTGGCTTTTTGTTGTTCCAGTCTACATGGCATTTTTAAATAGTACACTCGGTTTCCTAGGGAGAGAAAAGAATGGTCAAAATACTTGATGGAAAATTCGAGTGCTGCATGTGATAAAAGTAAGATAATGGTAAAAATTGGTTCAGAATAGAAGCATTGGTGGGGAAACTAAGGTAGTAAATGGGATAACTTGGATGCTTTATATTGAACACCGGCTTCTCTTAGGTGATAAGTATGAAAAATTCTTTGCAAGTAGGAAATTACCCATGTATGTGGAAGGACTAATAAGCTTGTAAGTAACAAGGCTATCTCATTACCTTAAGGTAAGCACCTAATCTTGGGTTCATATAACTGAATCTCTTAACTACAGAAGGAATTGCCTTCCTTTTAATGGAAGTTTTAAAGAAAAAATTTGACTGTTTCCAGACACAAGTCCACATACAAAATACTAGAATAGGAGGTTTGCTCATTCCCATGCTCCTGCAGTATCTTTTTTGTACCTTTTGGCTAATACTAATTCTTCAGTCAGAGTTCCTCAGTAATGAATACTAAAGCCAAAGGGTCTGTTAAGAACAGCTGCTTTCAATCCTTTCTGGTTTTATTTCTAAGATATTTCAGGTGCTATAGCACTGTACTAATATGAGACTAACAGCACCTGTCTGTCTGGATTCCAGAAGTTCCTTGTATGTATGTTTCCAAGCAATTTATCTGCATCAGACACAGCATCCCTCTGTTAGTAGGACTTCATTCAGTGAAAGGATTACTTAGCACTGGGCTGCTGGACCAGTAGTGGGATGCAAGATCCGGCTGGCACTCTGGATCAGGTGTAATCCAGGCATAAAAACAGAAGATACTGCTCTAGTCTAAATTACTTAGTGCTTTTGATCATAACCGGTGGCAGATGTTAACCACATTAGCAATAGCTTTGAACTTTAGTAAAAAAAGCATTTTTGCAGTGGCAGTTTACTCTTAATTGCCCCAAAATTAAAATACTTTGAAAAAGAAAAGTAAATTAACAAATTTGATCAGCTTTTGTGTACTTAAGTACAATATTTTTGAAGTTGTAAATGTGAAAAAACTTTGTTCTGGGGAATATTCTTCATATAAAATAGATGCATTCTTTAGTAGCAAGAATTTTGCCTTCTGAACTAGAACATCAGAAGTACCACTTTGTGGTACTGGCATTGGAAACAGTTTTAAGAATTTTGATAAGAAGTTTCAGTGTTAATAGCAACCAGGGAGGGACTTGCTACTGATTAATCTCAATATTGCCCACTGAAGTCTAGCTTATCATATTGCTGAAACAGTTTCCTTTCTACTCCTGTTTCTTTAAAATAGTTTAATCTAGCTAAGTGGTGATAGTAAATACAGTGCATTCAATCCTGCCTGGTTATATTTTTTCATGTTATTTTCAACCATAATTTCTATGTGTGAAAGATTTAAAGAAATAAATGAAAAAAGGCTGTAAACTATCCTGGGAAAGAGCATAGTATTGGTAGATTTCTGAATGTAATTCAAACAGAGCTTTAAACAGTTTTATGCCTGGATTTGCCGTGAGGATTTACTGCAAAGTGTTTCTCTTGCAAAACTAGATGATGTTGGTTTGTTGTACCTTTGGTCTGCAAATTACATCACTCAAATTGGAACAATTGAATTTCTTGTTGATACCAAAAAGTATAAAGACTCATAGTGAACAAATATTGTCTTTAAAATGTCAGCTACTCATTTTTCACATTAACCTTTTTCTCAGCTCCCAAAGGAACTGTCTTCTGAAGCATTTGACAAGACTATTTTAAGAGCACTAAATCAGGGTTTTCAGAAGAGGGAAGAACGAAGGCATGCTGATCTTGAGCCCATAATCAGGTAAATGTTTTTTGCAAATAGCCTGAAATCCATCACTGGAAAAGTGACTTAAGTCAAGCTAGATGGACTTCTATGGACAGTGGAAATTCTGCTACCTAAACACAATTTGCAAAGAAAATGGGAAAGCAGTGATGAAATAAATTCTCTTGACTATTTTAGATTTTCTTTAAATTGAGACTTTTTAAAAACTTGCTAGAATTACTTCTTTGGAAGTAATTGTACAGTTACAAAATTATTTGTCCTAAGCAATATTATGTAGCAATGATTGGCACTTCTGGGAGGATATTACCTCCTTTACACAAGGATATATTTAGAAATACTAGAAACAGTAACTCGGAGCACGTATGTTCTACTTTTATGACAGGACAGAGTGAGACAGAACAAAATTTAAATGGAATAAGCAGTGATAGTGAAGCATGTATATAAAATTAAAAGTAGCTCATGTATTTGCAGGAAACTGGCCCATACCTCATCACCTGCTATTTAGTGATGAGAGAGCTTGGTGGGATGTGGGACACATTGGTCAAATTCTGTAACTCAGAACAGTAATATGAATTTGGGTTTATGTACTTGTTCTTTTTGTTTGGTACAGATACCTTGTTATGTTTGTCCTTTTCAGTCAGGATTGTTCAGCCTTGTTGAAAACAGATTATTCATCATGTTAGGCAGTGTCTCTTGAGTTGGGGTAGTTGAAGAATCGGGCACTGCTTTTCAAACTCCTACTCATAATGTTCTGTGGGTTCTAGCATTTTATCCTAATATTTTGGTTAAAGATTATGTGGAGCTGCTCTGAGCCTCCACCACCCCCTTGCCAATTTTAAAAATAATTTTGATCTGTAATATTTTTCTGTCTTTATTGGCTTGATTGTCAAGCCAAAAATTAAATTGTGTGAACAATTTTGGCTAATAAACATTGTGGTTTTAAATCAATAAACCTGTTAAACAGAGGTTGACTGAAGGGAATGTATTGTAATACAGAAAGGTTGTGAAGCTTCACAATGATTACAAACCCAAGAGAGTCACTTTGAAGATAACCTTTGAACATACCCAACTGTGTTAGAGTAAGCACCTGTAATTACAATTTTCAAGTTATGTTGTGACTATACAGGAATGTTACCTGAATAATCTGAAGAGAATAGCATTGCTGTGTTCAAATTCCATTTTCTTTCAGGGTCAGTTTTAGCATAAATATATACTTATTTGGGGGTTTCAGCATGTGCCCAGTTGCCAAAAATTGCTCTTCCCTGCCCCTCCTCCAAAGAAATAGAACTGGGTAGTGCCTTCTGGCAAGTAATAACTGAAACCTTGGTGTGTGGAAAGTGAAAACCATTCATTGTTGGCCTATTTTCTTATCTGAAGCTAATAGAATTTGTCACTGACCTCTTGGTAACTGACTCAGACCAGTGCAGAACAATATTGAAAATCCCACCATTTGCTCCTGGAGATAATTATGAAATTCAAATATTGACATTATAGGTGAATTCAGCTTTGTATTTAACCATACAAATGTATTTAAGAAAGAGATGTATTGTTTTGGGAAAATAAATGTGTTCTCAGTTAAAAAAGTTAAAATATAAAGTCCAGTGTTTTTGGACTCAGTCTAAACTCCTCTTTGATAAAATGTTACCTGTAGCTAAAATGTTTGATTTGGGATGACTCAAAAGCACCTACCTTTTTTAATTAAAAAAATTATCACACCAATTTCTTATACTGGCTGTACTCCAAGCTTATGCTAGCACTTAACAGTAAAACTCAAAAACAGCTTTTAACATTGTTTATGCTGAATGTGCAATTTGAAGTGTTTGGACTTCTTAAGAACTGCCTGTTTTGCTTTTAAATGGTACTGTCATAAATTGTTGTGTTCTTCCTATGATTCTGTTGCTTAGTTTAACAAACTCTCACTTTAAATTTCAGGCAGCTATTTTCAAATACATCGCAAGCTTTTCTGCAGAATCAGAGAGTATACAACTTCTTCCAATCAATTTCATCAGAATCTTTGCACACTCACAGTAAGAAATACCCTAATATATTTTATATAATGTATAATAACAGCTATTCTTGCTGTTGTGCCTAATTACAGTTTTATAATTTTGTGTTCATGTTGCGTTACATTCCACTGGTTGTATTTGAATGCCTGGTCAATGAATAGTTGCTTGAGTGGATACTCATGCTTTTGACAGTGGGAACATGTTATGTAGCATCAGCTTGTGTTCTTTTCTCTCTTTCTTTCCATCTTTCTTTCTTGTCTGTACCATCATGCTCTTCAAATAGGCTGTTATGAACAGAGTATGTTCAACAGTTTGGCATTTCTTTCTCTCACAAAATCTTAAATTTTGGAACAAAAGGTTTGAACTGGCCCAAAAAATCAGATCTGTTTTTTATTTGTTTTCTTTTGTAGATAAAGCATCTGTTTTGATGTTTAAACTAAGATTTGTTTTGAGTACTTTAATGGTGGGATGGCCCTAATTTTAGAACATACCGAATTGTGTTCCAGCATTTGCACTGCAGGGATTTCTTTGGTGACCCTCTTAACCTACTTGTGTATTACAAATTGTCTGTGTGACCGAAGCTTGGCTTCTCTGTACGGATGCCTTAGGATGTGATCTTTGTTTCCATTGAATCTTTTCTTCTTTCAGTGCATGTTACACACCATGACAGCTGAGGCACTGGCTGTGAGGCCACTGCCTCGGAAGTTGCCGAAGATCTTAGTAAGGAATTTAATAGTTTGGAGGTTTCAAACAGACCACTCATATTTTTTTTGGAAAAAATAGAGGAATGACAGCTGAATTTAGTTTGAAATAATGTGTGTGATCTGTGACAGATGTATTCTTTCCATGATGAGATAGAAGCATTGTGGTTAGGGTAGAAGTTGTAGGTAATTTTGTAGCATCTTTTAGTAACACTTAGTACATTCCTACGTGGTAGCTTTGTGAAAACGTTAAACTAATAACCAGGGTGATTGTGGAACTGGCTGAATTTGCTGCTGTGAAAATTTACACCCCTGTTGTACTGAAAGGCTGCATGGGGAGGAAAGAGTTTCAAAATCCAGAAAGATTCATGTTAATGATGGGCACACTGGACAGGGTGTGCGTATTTTGGACTGCAGACTACATCTAGTTGGGAAGAACTTGCAAATGCATTGTTATACATGGTGATAATTTGAAATGGTTTAAAAAAAGAACCAGTGCTGAATTCTATCAAGGTAGAGTTGACTGGGCAGAAATGATCTGCAGGGTGGGTAGATCAGAAGGGTAGAATAGACAAATGTCAGTTCTGTAGGAAGTCTTGTAGATTACAAAGTGATTGCAAATGTGAGATAATTGTTATAATAATAAATAATTTGGTAAGTGAACGTTCTTGAGGATTTGTCAGACCTAGAATGTATGACAGGATGAGGAACGTCATTGTTTAACAGAGAAGAGGAAAGACTCAAATGGAAGATGGTTTAAGTCTTCAAATACCAAACCATCATAATGTAAATCTGTTGATGATCTGTTCTCTCTGATGGATAAGACAGAAAGCACTAGGCTTAACTGGTTATGAGGAAGATTAGGACCAGGGGCAGGCAAGAACCTGGTGATTACCAGACAAGTCCAAAGTAGTGAGTCAGGTCTGAGGTCAAGGCAGAAAAACAAGTCAGTAGGTCCAGGGTTAAGAATAGGATCAGCAAGGTACATGTCCAGGCACAGGTGTGCTGGCAGTGCTCCCCAGGCAAAGGCCTGAGCTCGAGTGGGGCTCCCAAACCAAAGCATCTGCCAGTTCTTTTCCCAGCAGTCACCTCAAATTGCAAAACTGCAGTGTAACAGGTTGGATCTTCACCGTGGGCAGGTGAAGCCCTTGGGAGATCAGGGAGGAGTTGCAAAGCCCATTGGCATGGTTCAGGCCCTGACATTGAGTTAGATATTAAGAAAACATTTGGTGAAGAGAATTAATGTGATAAATTTAAGCACAGTTGTTTTTCTTTTGAGAAGAGGGACTGGATGGCTTGTCCAGGGTAGCTCACAGTCACGTTTCCTGTGGTGCAGGCTAATAGAAGCTGTACTAGGACAAAAGTACTCAAAAATCACCAAAATGTGATGTTGCCAAAATCACCTCAGTTAAGTGGCCCGTAAGGCTTTTTTTTTATTGTTGGTTTCTGTGTTTTTCTAGGTTTCCTGTTTGGGATTCCTGGAATCCTGCTACTTGTTATTGCAAGTTAGTCTGTAGTGGCATGTTTTGCATGTGGTGGCAGTGTTGGGGAAGGAAGCATATATTTAGGAAAAATCTCATCATAGTTATCAAATAGAACATGCAGAATTAACTGACAGGCAAAGCGTTTGTGGCTTAAATTGGTCTTCAGTCGCTATGAGTCAGGGATAAAAATATCTTTTCACAGAAATACAAAGTTCTTTAGCAAAACCTATGTGGAAGTAAATTCTATGTTTGGTGAAAGGTCTTTATACCTTAAGTAATAGTTGGGATCTCACACTGAATATTCAGTAAGCTTAATTATGCCGCTATGGTTCCATTCAGGAGGAAATCAATTAACTTCCTCCTGGTTCATAACATCAGTTGTTTAGACACTTTTTCAGGTTGGAGTAGACTTTTGATTCCAACACGAGAGTATGATCTCTGGGGATTTAGTATCTTCAATACAAATGATGTCCAGAAGGATCTTCTTATCAATGTTTCAGGCTCCTAAGCAACAGCCTTCAGATGCTTTTACCTGCACTAACTTGGAACTTTTTGAGGGGATGAGTAGACTCTTAGAGTTAGAGTCATTACCAAACTAAGTCCTTTTTCAGAGCATGGCAGTGTTATTTTTGCAACAAAATGGTTAATATTATTCATACTTATTTTTTATCCCATCTGGCATATAAAGGCAAAACTTGTGTGAAGACTGTGCTAAGGACACTAGAAGACTTTAGCTCAAATTAGGTCTCTTTCGGCAGATGAATGATTGGACAATGGAGGAGTATAATTTATTGCAGAAGAGTGCTGTAACTGTTGTTGGTCTCCTCCCATTTCCTGTTGTAACACAAAAAGATTATAAAGAAAAATCTGAAGTGCAGCATAGTAGGAATATCTCTAGTAATTATCACAATCATGGCCTTTTGAAATTGTATCATAGCTTTAAAATTATGTTGGACACTTATTTTCTTCAAAATAAAAGTATCTCTAAAGAGCTTTTACTCTTGGAGATGGCCTGCTTTGAAGGAGGCGATGTTCAATGTTGCCACATGCAGACCAGTAAGTTCAGTCTTCCATTTCCCTAGCTTCCAGTTTAGTGCAAGCATTCAGGAACTGTCCAGTTGTTCAAGATCTATAAAGTTACTACGTGAACTTTATTCTCTGCAGGTAACTTACAACCCTCTTTGAAGACGGTTAAGACAGCAGAACACTTCAAGGAGGACAGTTCAGAAGCTTCAAGTCAGGAGGAAGGTAGTTGTGTACTCAAAGGTGGTTCTTTGAGATATTTTATCCACTCAGTTCTGGAAATCATACACTTGACTGATTTCTTCTTTGGTATAAAGTGATACAAAATTTGAATGACATCCGCTATGCAAATGAAGAATTTTTTGTGTACTTTCAGCAGTTTCCTTAAGAGGTTGCTCTATAACCCAAGAAGCAGGAGCATTCATAGACAGCTCAAAGGCAGAAGTTCACAGCTGTGTTGAACAACCAGGAATATATACTTTACAATTTACTTGAGCCAAGATTATTTATAGACTTTCATGTCTTTACCTATTTATTCTTCAGTTATCATGGTTCAGAGTTAAGTGAAGTATTTCAAGAGTTGCAGGCTGTTTTGCATTAAATATGCCAAATTTGTTTAGCTCCTAGTTTTACACAGAAAGGATTTTCAAGTTTCCCTCTTATTCTTAACCTATGCTGCTTTGATACTCTGGACTGTTAATAAATTTGGGACTGTAGCGAGTATTGATTACAGTCTCTGAAAGCTGGTGTTTTTCAAAAGTCTCCAAGACAGTTCACACGAGGAAGCAGCAGCCTGCTGGCTGGTCAGTAGTTTCATTCTGAAAGGAACAGCAAGCCAGTTTTGCATTGTATTTGGAAGCAAACAAGTATAAGCTCCTGGCAGGTGAAAAGGATGGGAAATGGGACTGATGGGGGAACATGGATCATTGAACACTTATGCTGGCTTTCACATAATGACAGCACTCTTATCCTCTTTCACATTAATGACTAATAAGAAGTTTGCTGTTGAACTTTTGTGCATTCAGTAATCTACATATGCAGTTTGAACAACTTTTTCTTATGAGAAGAATCATTAACATATTCTTTAGTGTTCAGAACACACCAAGTAAATTTGTAATATATTTGCTCAAGTAGTCTTTTATATACTGTTCTTAAAAATACTTAAATGTCTTCACCTAATGAAACTAAAAATGCATTTCAGAACACCTTTTGTGCCATTTTAATGAAGTGTTTACCAGAAGTTTAAAAATCATTATTTTTTTTTCTCAGATTTTTAAACCATAATTTGGACTTATGTGTAGCATTGAGAGGAGTTCAGGCAAAATCCTAGCTACCAAGAATACTAAGATCATCAATAGCTGGAATTAAGGAAAGTTGCTTTTGTTAAAATTTGACATTTGCCTACAAGAGAAAGGTAGACTGTGACTCAAAAGTTCTTAGTTTTTCTTCATAGACTCTTAGAATGGTTTGGGTTGGAAGCTACCTTAAAAGATCATCCAAGTTCCAAACCATCTGCCACAGGCAGGAAACCTTCTATTATACCTGGTTACTCGAAGCCCTATCCAGCCTGGCCTTGAGGCAGTATCTCTTTTTGTCAGATGTAATTTGTGAAGCTTTACTTGCATAGTGAATTTTGAGTTTCAGAATACAATATTTTAGTGTAAGACTTGTCTTCATTTTCTATTCAGAATGTGTGACAGTTTTGAGACTAGTTTCAGCAGTTCAGAAGAAATTACAAAATGTTGTATTTTTTTCTGACTAATTCCTTTCTTCTCTCTCCATTCTTTCATACTGGGTGATACTCAGTCATGCATTCAGTGCTTAGAATTAAATATAGAGGTGACCAAACATTAACATTGTCATAGTTCCTTTCTTTCTGTTTCATTCTTCTGTGAAATGGAAGGTAAAGAATCTTGTTTATATATCATCTGAACAAACTGATCTGTCCTCTATGCAACACCTGCTAATTTCAGCACTGTAAATTAAGCCTGGCCTGTTTAATGAAGATATCTTCTACTATGTGCCTGATAGTGATGGAAAGACGAATTTGCTGGATTGAGCTAAAAGATGATATGGGAATTGCTGTTGAAATTATGCTTTGGTTTTTTTCCAGATGTAATGCAACACACAGCAGTTCACAAGAAACATAATGGAAAAAGTCCTGTTGCCAAGTAGGTACTAGGATGTAATGTGACCGTGTTACATGTCTGAACTTCCATTTGTTAGAGCTTTGAGAGCATGTGTCCTTCTAGAGTAAAGCGTGTTTGTGGGGCTTTTGTTTGTTTGGGGGGAAGGTGTTCTGGTCTTATTTTTGCTATTTGGGAGATTATTTACTTAATCTGTATTAGAAAAATTGTTCAGAAGACCCTATTTCTAAATCTGTAGGTCTAGGTCATTTGGATGTCTTTTCCAAATTTTGTGAATCTTCACTATTTGAATTGATGTTTTGATTTGTGTTTATAAGATAGTAGAATAAATCTGTATGGCGTGTATTTTTTCCTATGCGCACACACCCCCATGCTTATACTGAAAATTTCCAGTGTTGTTGATTTGAAGCTTAAGTAGCTTCAAAAAGGACCTTATAGAAGGTAATCCATTCTTTCCCTTGCCTACTAGCAAAGGCATGCATGCCTTGCTGGTTTCTGTCCTTTGTAAGTGGAAGCAGTTCTTAACCATATTAAAGTAGTTTATATATGAGTTCAGATCCCTAAAGTACCTAATGTGAATTCACTCATTAATGTATTTTGACCAAAAACTTTGGATATGTTTGCAATAGTTGTGCAATAATTCAACTTAATTAAGAAAAAAAAAAAGTATACAGAATTTATTGTGATTTACAATTTTGTTCTGTGTTGATTTATCTGTAAAAGGTATTTATCTTGTGGTGAAAATTTCCCTGGAATTGCAGTAACTAGAATGTAAACATAGCACAGAACAGTGTTGGTGAAGGTCCACAGATCTTTAACAGACAAAATTCTTGTGAAGTCACCACAAGCAACTTAGTGGTGGTTTCTGTCTGTTTTGGTTTTTAGCTGTCCTACTTTCAACTTGTTTTTCTTCAAGAAGAAAGTGTCATCTTGACAAAATCTCTGATTATACTGGATATACAGCCTTCTACAAAGTCATCAGAGCAGGATCCAAACTTAGTAGCATATAGTAATTAAAAAAGAAATTGTCTTTTTCTATTCATCGTACAATGAATTACACTAAGGCTGACTGTAGTTTAGGATCTATCTTTCAGGTAGGAAAGAGAGGGACAGACCTGTCTACAAAGTTCTGTGAAAGAAAGTCCATTAGCTAACTATTATTTTGTTTGTGTTAGAGGGGAAACTGTGTTTACTGCTGGACTGCTGGAGGTCTGTTAGTCCTCTCCTGTTTGCATTATGTGTCTGTCTCCTTAAAATCTGTGCCTGTTGTTTATGGGTTGTAAAGAAATGGCATTGAATGAAACTTCTCTTTTCTAAATATTCATAAAGCTGTTTAGTCACAAGCAGTTCATCTCAAATAGCATGGGTACGTTGTGCGTCTGTCTACATCTTGTTTTCATTCAGTATTGCAGCCTTACTCTTAAAAAAGTCCAAAAATGTACCGGTAGGAATGAAATCAGACATACAAAATAAAAACTTTAGTAGTATCACAGTTTCCATGAAATTACTTCAGATTTGGCAGTTAAATAATTTACCTCCACTTGGTAGAGGTTTCTAAAGTGATCTTGCTTCTATCTTTGCCATTAGGAGCTTATGTATGTCTTTTGGGGCCTTCTTGGGTTCTTGGAATTTTCTTAATTTTTTTTTTTTTTTTAAATATTATATTGTGTATCTTTAAAGTAGTTTGAACCCTTACAGAGGTATTTGGTAAGTAGCTACTGTAACTTCAGCATGTCTTGTGCTTTCAAGTGAGCTGGATTTCTGCCATCATGGGAGCTGCATAACATTTCATATTGCAGTAACCTTCACGAAGCAACTTGCCAACAGCCCTGAATTAAAAGGCACTTTCAATTATCAGCATGAGTATTCAGATAAGAATTTAGAAATGTTAACTCATTTTTTCTTTTTCTCTTTTGCATCCATTCAGCAGTAAGGCATGATTTTGTATGAGACACAAAACTGTTATAGGTCCCTATTGTCCTACTGACTCTGTCAGAACCCTGACTGTTTTTCCAGCAGTTTTTGTTGACCGGTGGTCTCAGACCTAGTTAAATGTTGCTTCTTGACTGGCTGCTGTAGAGCAAAGATTCAGTGGAAATCGTTATTAAATCCAAAGTAAATGCCAAATGCAACTCCCCTCTCGCAGCACTACTCAAAACTAGCATTTCTGAAGGTAAAAATGCAAAGCAAGATGACTGTTTTGAAATTGAAACAAACACAGCTCCAGCATAATCTGTAGTAACAGATCTTCTTAAATATCAGATATTCTTCTTATAACAGATATTCTTAAATATCTCATGAATTCTGAAATAGGAATTACAAAGTAATTCCAGTTTTGTCATTAATGGTAAGGAAGAAAGAAGATGAATTCAGAATACATTTCTATCTGGAAAATTTCCACACATCTAGTATGAAAATAGCAAAGTCTGTGTGTAGAAATATCCAAGGTAACTCTTCCCTCAATTACTATTTTCTACAAATTCTGTTGTTCGAACTTTACATCAAATTATAGTAGACAAATGAAAAAGGAACTCCAATTATGGTCAGATTATGAGTATAACTATAGAGCACAAGAACTGCTGTAATTTACATCTTTTAAATCTCTTGAAAATTCCTAGGGTTTTCTGAAAGCAAAATTTCCCAACATGATGCAAAGCATGTATGTTGGTAAGAAAAGTCTGCAGGTTTGTTTGCATCAGCATAACTTTTGGGGCTTTTTTTCTTTTCAGCAGCACTAGCAGTGCAAAATGTTCTTCACTGGATAGCCTTAACATACAGCACTCAGAGCAGAATGGGGTAATGGACTGGAGAAGGAAAAGCTGTATTGTCCAGCAGCACCCAGAGCACTGTACTAATCTACTTGACCAGGTGTGTTGCTATTTTTTCTTCAAAGCGATGTTCCGAGACACTTGAAAAGACTGTCCACTACACATGATGAGATTTAGCTTTAAAAGATGAAAAGCCCTCCTAAAATTGTACAAAATAAGTGTTGAGGTTGCTACTGACTTACCTTGATTAGAAAACCCCTCCTCATTCCTTACCACTGTCTCAGAAAGCTGAATATTTTGTTTATGAATTTGTAAATAAAATTTCCCGGCAGAATATAAGTAATCAGAAAAGTCTAATGTTAATTTCTAATCAGGCACTTTCCTGTTACTGCAGTGTTGTCATCAGAGAGGATTCCAGAACACTTGGGCAATTTTTGTTATTGCAAGGAGCAAACTAGAACAGTATAAATAACTAAACTATATAATTGCTAAAGTAGGTACAACAGGTTAAATGTATTCTATCCTACCTGCATTAAGTATTAATCTTTGAAAAAGTTAATAGGTAGATGCATATACAGTTCTTGTGAGATTTGTGGCTGTTCAATGCTCAATCTCATTGTAAATATAGATAAGCAGAATAATTATTTATAAATAAAATTATCTACTACTGAAATTGGGGGAAGGAAGGTTGCTCACTGCTTATATATGAAAAATCTTGAACGTTAGAATTGCTTAATACTACTCTTATTTATGTTCAGAATTTGGCTATTGGTCATTATGTGTGGAATAGCAAGCCAAACAAAAATAGTTTCCTTATTTCATAAAGCACGGTAGTGAATTGAGATTGGCTTCTAACATGAAATGGTAGGCTGCATCAAAGCTTGAAATACTGCAAGCTTGAAGGAAGAAAAAAGTTAATTTACTAAAGCAGAGGAAAAGCTATTTAATGGAAGTCCAAATACAGTGATTTGGGCAGAGATTATTTCAGAATTTTCATAAATTTTACTTCCTTGCCTAATATGAGTTATTAATAACAGATAGTAATAACATACTTAAAGAATTGTGAAGATCCTATGCTTTTTCTTATGTGCTTCTCTGTTATATTCTAGAGTTTAGTTTAGCAGCTTAAACCTTCAGTTTAAGGCTAGGTACCTGCTTGTCACTATGTAGAAATAATTTGTCAGATGTACTTCCCATCCCCAACTATTAAATAATTCCATTTATGTCAACAAATTTTGTAGTTCCTTAAGCCTAAGTGATTGGCCTTTTTAGCAGGTATATGATGAAACGCATTTGTTTTTATCCTCTGGAGGAAAAACAGCATGCAAACAAAAACTTGATTGATATCTCTGGCATATTTGCAAGTAGTAATTTGCTGAGTGTTTTGCTGATACTGGCATAAACACAAGACAAGATGCATTATTTTACAGGCTCAGATGCACTGAACAGGTGGTTGTTTGGGTGGTTATAGCACCTGTGAGCACACTAGTCTTGGACTCGTGGACCTGTGGGTCTAGAAGGGGCCTTTTTCTTGGCTTTCATAACACAATTTCTGTTGTTTGACTGGCATCTTTGTATTTCCTGTGTAGCACACAGTGGAAAAACGAAGTCTGTCTACAGTAAGCAAGAAGAAAGGAAAGCCACAGCTGGAAAAGTAGGTTTCCAATGTAACGGTAATCCAGAAACAAAGTGTAATGCATTCACTCTGATAAACAGAGTCTGCAAGCAATTAGGTGCTTTCATTTGCTGTGGTGGGACAAGAGCTGGCATAGTGTGAGGCTAAGCTACATAAAAATCCTTATTTTATGTTCTTTAAAGAAGTAACTTGAAAAATAGAATGTAAGTGAATGCATTCATTTCTCAAAATTTCACTTGTCATTTAAAAACAAGATGAAGGTGTGGAAGTATGTTCTTAACCAATACTAAATTGCCTTTTTCCCATTATATTTATTTGAAAGTTAAAAGGTGTAAAGCTGTCTAGAATATACTGAAAATCAAATGAGGGTTGATAGCAACCTTTAACATTATGCAGTGGATGGTAACTGGCTGAAATGTTTTATTGAAGATAATTTGCACATCACAGGGCTTCAGAACTTCCTGCAGGCTACACAACTCTGCACTGTGAGAAGTGAAAACACTTCCACCCTTATCTAATACTCTGCCTACTTCCAGGTTTCTGTTTCCGAGTTTCTTATATAAGTAACACTTCTTGCAGCTTAATTCCTGGTATATTGCACCAGCAGCCTCTATTTAATTGTTTATTATCTAAATTTATTGTTAAATACACATTTCTGGCCTGGAGTCACTGTGTTTGTTTCCAGTGGCATTATATGTTCATTCATGGTTGGTTATTTGTGCTCATGCATTTGCAAAAAAAAGTGAAATTATTTACACAGGGAGAAAGCAAAGAAAACTGACTGCAGGTTGACTAACAGGAGCAATGGAGTTCGAGTGGCAGCATCACAGCACATCCGTACTGGGACAGCAAAAGGTAAGGTGTTTTTTCCAAAGTTTTTAGAAAAAAACAGAACTTGCAGCTTTGCTGATTTATTCAAGGTCTTCTGTAGAGGGGAAATCATGAGTCTGAAGAATGTTCTGGTGCAAGTCAGCATATTGGCAGTTTAACTTGTGCTTTGATTTGCTGTATAGAACACAGTAGACTCAGTCTTGTGTATACAGTTGCTTGGGGTGTGTCTCTTCATGCATAGGTGGCAAAATACTAGTGAAGTCTCCGTAAGTTGGCTTATGAGCTGTAGTAGTTGCAGAAACAGCTACTGTTGGGCTACTTCTATATGAAATTTAGCAGTCTGTGTGGAGATGGAGTGTCTTGTCATTAGGGGTCTCTTTGCAGCTTACTAATTTCTTCATCTGCTGTGTAATGGCCCACGAGGAACCTGTATAAAACCTCTGGTGTGAACCATTGATGAACTGTAGTGTTTAAACCAAGTGACCACTGAACTACAACACAGAACTGTGTATGCTGCCCCAGAAGGGTTTTCAGGTTAGGGCAGTCCGGCAAAATGAAGTGTCTAGGCCAAGACTTGTGTACATCCATCAGTTGTAAGACAAAATTATGTTTGTGTTCCTTTAGTAAATTGAGTCTCCAAGCTTTATTACAAATTTCTGAAGATCTGTGCTGCCCATTGACTTTGCCATCTTGATGTTTTCTAAATTCCCAATATCAGTTGCAACCTGGCCTCTCTTATACATAGTTCTCATGACAGAAGGTTGATAAAGAGTCTGCCTTTTTCTACACCATCTAATTGGCATAAGTGTTGAAAGGACTCTTAAAAGTGCCTTGTCTTTCTGTTGCTTCCACTTGTGGTGCAATCTTGATTAAGCTTTCATTGATTCTTCTCACTGCTTCTTACCTTGGAGAGTTCCAGCTGTATTCCATTCTGAATTATTGATATGTTTTATGGAGGATTTTACCTTCTACAAACAACATTTGACTAAAACCTTTAAGAATTCACAGTTCACAAACTTAGCAAAACCAGAACAGTTTTGGAAAACTATAGTTAAAGGCTGTTAAGCAGAAAACACTCTACAACAGAGCTTTGCTGTGTGCATTTCCGATTGACTACTATTTTTGTTGTCAGGCAAAGTGCACTGAGCTTTTATGAACTGACAATGACTTTAGGAGGTGGTGCAGTGGTGCATAAGGGGAGACCTTACTCTCTACAGCTGCCTGAAAGGTTGTAGCCAGGTAGGGGTCTGTCTCTTCTCCCAGGCAACCAGCAACAGGACGAGAGGACACAGTCTTAAGCTATGCCAGGGTAGTTTAGGCTAGACATAAGAAAAAAGTTCTTCACAGAAAGAGTGGTGGTTGGGCGTTGGAATGGGCTGCCCAGGGAAGTGGTGGAGTACTCTCCCTTCAGGTGTTTTAAAAAAGGCTTGATGTGGCACTTGGTGCCATGATTTAGTTGATAAGGTGGTGTTAGGTCATAGGTTGGACTTTATGATCCCAGAGGTCTTTTCCAATGTAGTCGATTCTCTGAGTCTGAAAAGTTAATAAGGAATGCTTTTCCATAAGGGTTCTGTTTGCTCACTACCCACCACTCAACAGATGTGAGTCACTCTGGCTCCTGGTAACTGTTGGCTGGTTCAAAAAGAAGCTGTAACCCAGAGGCTGGAAGCCATTAAGTCCTGCTCAGAGATAAGCTTTCTACCTGTGTATAAACATCAAAATGTCTTCTGAGATACTTATTGGAGACATAGTCTAAGGAAAAAAACATGATGTTGCAGTCTGAATCTCTGCCTAGGTCTTGGTTTGAAATGCCCTATTTTTAGTCTGTAATTCCGAACTGCATCATGTTTTCTTTCATTTATTCATTCCTATTTTGAGCTTGGCTGAAGCATCAGTTAGTTACAATAGTTACTTTTAAGACCTGATACTTTGTGACTAGCACTTTAGACTCTGACTGTGATCCCAGTTTTACGCTGAAGCTCCAGGTTATATTAGGTGTTTGAAGTACTTGTTAAAATAATTGAACAAATTATGGGTTTAATCCAGGAAATTATTTCAAGAATTGAAGCATTAAGGCAGCTTTTTGATGATGCATCCCAACCTGTTAAACTTTCAGTGGGAGTAAAAAATGGGGGAAAAAAATTATTTATAAGTTATTATTGTAATAATTACTGTTTTAATTTTTGTCCTGAAGTTTTGCTAACCAAGCTTTGGGGGCTGGAGTTTCCAGCTAGTGTCTGTCATAGATTCTGAGAGAAGGTGAATTTGTCATTCTTCTTCCCCTCTGAGGCTGGACTTGAAAGCCAAACCATAGTAACTACCCACCCTGAAAGCTGGTTTCCAGCAAATAAGTGTCCCATGATCCATGATTCAGAATCTAGAAAACAATTTACCACTTTTTTAGTTCACCATTTTTTCTTTAAACAGGATTTGTTGATAGAGTTTGGTTAAAGCCTGTTCTGGAATAGTGAGTTGTCAAGTGGTGCATTGTTTTGACATGGCCTGCTGAGTTAGCTTTCTGCCTGTGCTGATGTGACCGAGGAGTGCTGCAGCTCTGCAAACGGGAATACTGAATCACTACTGTTCAGAGGAAATTAATGTTGTACTACAGTCTGGTATAACCATCACAGGAATCATTAAGGATCATCATTCTTTTCACTGCTTTGCATAAATATTGATTGTCAGTGTCACCTACTTTAACACCAAGGATTCAGTCATCACAAATTTAGGGACAAGACCAGTCCTGAGTGCTGGGAGTGAAAGTGATAGGGATACAGGTGACAGATGCAATTAAGTAGGAACAGACAAAAATCTCAACTAGTGTGAGATGTGACCAAACCAAAATAACCTCACTTCCATACGCTGAGATCAAAAATAAAACTGATAATTATTTTATTTTTAGATCTGAATTTGGACGCTGGATCTGGTCATGATACGTGTGGAGAAACATCATCTGAAAGTTACAGTTCTCCTTCTAGTCCACGACATGATGGAAGGGAAAGCTTTGACAGTGAAGAAGAAAAAGACAGAGGTTGTATTTATGGAAAGTGTTCATGAATGCCTTTATTCCTAGACTAATCTCTCTCTTTCATTAATTTTAATTACTTTTTCAGTTTTATTAGCTACTTTTTTTTCTGAATTAGCAGCAGAATACATTTTGCTTTGTGGGTTTAATGATTGGGCAGTTTGAGGGCTTCTGGCACTGCTTAAATACCACTGAGTTTTGGGTTACTAAACATACGTAGTAATTTTTTGGCCTCAGTGGTATAGCTGTCTTGAGAAATTTCCACTGTACAATAATGTGGAAAACTTTGGCATGAAAGGGGCTGGATTTTTATGAAATTATGTGTGGCGTGTCTGGGAGCTCTGTCTTTTTGTACTGAGAGTTTGCCACTCCTTCCAAATTTAAATAAGCTGGGTTAATATCTTTCTAGAGAGATGCAAATTCCTAATTTGGTCTGTGTCCTACTCTTCACATTTGCAGATACACACAAGTCAAAGACACAGTAGCTAGTTGGGCATGTGGATATAGGCAAGTCAGGAAGATGGACTCAGCTTAATTTGGATGAATTAAAAGAATCTCAAAGTTGTTGCAGTTTGGGAAGGCATAACTATCATTCATGTCATCAAACTCAATAGGTTTTATATGGGTAAATGAGTCCATGGCATGATTCTCTGTTGCTTGAGATTCGTTCTTCTGACTGACAAATGCTTTTGTCCCCATAGATACAGACAGCAATTCTGAGGACTCTGGGAATCAAAATACAACCAGGTTTACAGGCTACAGTGCTGTCAGTTCATCAAACATGAACAAATCATCTGCTCAGATCTCTTCAGTGAATAATGAAAATGGGAGCCTTTCAGAAGATCCTTTGAATGCGAAGTTTCAGCATATTTCCTTCATGCCTGCCTTACACTGTGTGATGCACAGCGCTGCCCAAAAGCCTGAAGCAGTTGTCCCGCCACCCATATCTGCAGATGGTAAAACCATGGGAATGCTGGTTACCACACCTGTTGCTGTCTCACCAGTGAGAGAGTCTGCAAATTCCCCTCCTGCAGGAATGGGCCCAGTGACCTCTGGTGAACCTGAGAAACGCCTTGAGCTCATGGCTTCCCCTTTGCCAGTCCCATCCTCTTTCCTTCCACATTCTGTCCAGCCTGGTAGCCCTGCATTGCATTTGGCAATACATAGGTTGAAAATCCCCTCTCCACAGGGATCATCAGAAAGTTGCACAGTTAATGGACCACAGCAGCCGACAGGAAATTTAAGTATTGGATCACCAAATACTGCCTTTATCCCAGTCCACAATCCAGGTAGTTTCCCAGGATCCCCAGTTCCTACTACAGATCCCATCACAAAACCTGCATCCCAGGTGGTAGGACTGAATCAAATGGTGCCTCACATTGAGGGAAACCCAGGAGCAATCCCTCAGCCTACCAATCTCAAGGTAGTTCTTCCAGCAGCTGGCCTCTCCACAGCAGCACCGCCACCTCCACCAGCTTCGTACGCTTTGCCAGGCAGCCCTCACGCTTCCAGTGTGTTGCCCAACCAGAACACAAATGTGCTGAGCACTGGAGCAACTTCCTCACCACCTCAGTCCGCTGGCCTTGGCGTTGGTCAGGTCCAGTCCACTGTTCCTCCTGCAATACCGACCCACACGCCAGGCCCTGCCCCCAGCCCGAGCCCCGCTCTAACACACAGCACTGCACAGAGTGACAGCACATCCTACATAAACGCTGTTGGGAATAATAACACTAACGGGACAATGTTACCTCCGCAGCAGCTAGGATCTGGCCCTTGCGGTTCTTGTGGACGTAGGTGTAGCTGTGGGACCAATGGCAGCCTTCAGATTAATAGCTATTTTTATCATAACCCACTTCATGGACAAGTCTACAGAGTTCCATCTTTCTTCACTCTGCCATCACTTTGCAATGGCAGCTACCTCAATCAAGCACATCAAAGCAATGGAACACAACTTCCGTTCTTCCTGCCTCAGTCTCCGTATGCAAACGGGCTTATGCATGACCCAGTGATGGGGAGCCAAGCCAACTATGGTATGCAGCAGATGGCAGGATTTGGGAGGTTCTATCCTGTATATCCAGCACCTAACGTAGTTGCCAACACAAATGGGTCGGGACCCAAGAAGAATGGGAACGTTTCATGTTACAATTGTGGTGTAAGTGGACACTATGCGCAGGACTGTAAGCAGTCATCCATGGAGGCCAGTCAACAAGGTAATCATGATAACTCCCAGCGGACTTGCTTTTGAGTTTAGCAGTTTCTCTTTACCTTTCTGAATGTGCTGTTTCTGGTCTTGCAGAAAGGTGTGCGTGCGTGTGTATGTTTTGTGTAAATGGTTGTGCACTAGTGACCTGCTCTAAAACTGCAAAGTATCCTATCTCTGCCTGAAAATCTTGTAGAACAGTGTGAGGGATCAGGGTTCGCAGTGTGAAAATGGGTATGATTCGGAGCTGGAATGTCAAATGATACCAGTCCTAAATTGTCATTCTTTTTTCACTGGTTTGTTTTTGGCATTATGTTGAGACTTGCATGTTGTTTCAATTTTCCCATTCACATGCAGTGGGCTGTTTTTTGAGAGAATTCATTGGCAAAAAGTGAAAGATACCAGTTGCTGTCTGTGATATGACCTTGGATTCCTAAAACTTCTGAGAATTTAAAGAGAAACCAATAGACTGGCCATTTGATATTTTAAGTTTTCTAGGGCTTACCTTTGCACAACCAGCCATCCTTCTGTGCCCCGTCACGCAATACATTTAACTTTTCAGACAAGTTGCAGCAAAAAGGCAGAAACCAATTGGAACTAAATATCAAAGGAATAGCTTCCATTTCTCTCTCCATCCAGAAGAATGGGGAAAATGCAGGGTTTGTATCGAGCATAAGCTATTTTTGATTCTTGCTCTTGTTCCCGTTCTGCCTTTTGTAGTTTGATTGGACTGGAACAGGAAAGATGAACCTTGATGGGGACCATCTTTTCATATTTCCAGTAAAGCTCAAGTCCTTTATCTACACTCTGTATCTTTTTTTAAACTTGCAGTTCTAGCAAGAGGATGAAAGAAAATAGGATAAAGTCTGAGGACCTACTTTAAAAGGACTGGAGGATGATAGTGCCTTTTGAAGAGCATGTCCATTTTGATACCTTGTAGTGGTTTTGTAATCCATTTTAATTGTGAGCAGTGACTTAGTAGTTCTCTTTCCTGTTTTAGGCACTTACAGACTGAGATACGCACCTCCCCCTCCCCCTTCCAATGATACCTTGGATTCTGCAGACTGAAACAAGTAAACATTGCCTACTTAAACTGAAGCTTGGGAAATTGGGGGAAGGTGTGTGTGGGAGGGGGAGGTTGGTTTTGTGTTTTGGGACATTCCCGGTTTTATATTCTTTTGGAATTTTTCATTGCTTTTGCGCCTCTGATCCATACAAAAGAAGAAAGCTGAGTCCCTGGTCTCCTCCTGGTTCTACAAGAGGCTTGCGTAATGCATGTAATTCACACACACAGCCAAACAATCAGACAGAGCATTCGAACCATGCTTTTGCACTGAAGACTTGAGACTTGTGCAATGTTTACTGCAGTTTAAAAAAAAAAAAATTCCTCTGACCTCTGACATCACTGGTGGAGCAGCCATATGGTGAAAGAAGAAACTTGGTCATGTTCCCCACCACAATCTTCTTCCCTCCCTCCCTGTTCTCCTTATGCTGCTGTTTTCTTTTCTTTCCCTGGTTGTCCACGTGGATTCGTTGGACTTGCATGAGTGTTTAGCAGTTCATACAGACCCTGCCCGTACTCTAAATTTAATGCTCATGAATTGAGGGGAGATGTTCAAACATCCTATTAGCAGAGTCCAAAGGAAAACACAATAATACTGTATGTGTACTATACCTGATAATAATACAGATATGCAGCTCTCGAGAGGCCCAAACAAATGAAAATACATAGAGCAGGAAGGGGCTGAAACTGTGTGGACTGGAACAGATTTAGAAAAATGAACGAGCTTAAATTGACAGATTTTTCTTCCCCTGTAGCTTTTTAGCCTGTATGTTCAGCAACAAAGGTGAAAAAAATGGTATGAATGTTGTACTCAGTGTGTTTGCATTTGTAATGAAAGTTGACAGCATTTTTTCTTTTTTAAAGCTATTCTACATCGTGTCAACACAGAATGAGCATTACTTGATTGAATATTTTTTTTCCTAAACTATTACAGTGTTGCATTGTACTTAGAATGTAAATGTTTTATTTCAAACTGAACAAAAGCTATGGTTTTCTACAAAATAGTCAGGTATTAGTATTAGGACCTGTCTACCAAATAGAAAAGTCACTATTTTATAACAATTTACCACTATGCGTAATTACGGTATAATGTGAAAGACTGAAATGAGTGTTAAGATGGTATTAAACATGTCAGTATCATGAGTAAGTAAGTTTAATGCTGCTGTATTTTTTATTTTATTTTTAAAAGCCAATATATGTACTAAATTGCTTCCAGGTAATATTTGATTTCCTAAAGTGCACTGAGGTTATCTGGAAGACGAGTGTGTTTTTTTGACTGCTGCATTCAACACCGATGAACAACTACCACTGTATATCCATAGGGTTTGGCATTCCTCACAGTTCATGGCAGAAATGTTTTTTCTTAAAATCAGACCCAGTGTCCAGTAGAGGGATGAAATAAAAATCAATCTTTGGTTCCGCCATCTAATAAATTGCTAAACAAACAAAAAACTTGAAGGAAAAAAAAAAAAAGCTTGATTACTACATTTCTTCATAGGTAGCATTTATATTTATAGCACCAGTGTACATTTTGAAACTTTTTTCTTGGAGGGGGGGAATGGGGAGGGAGGTAGATGAAAGCTTTAATTTAAAAATAAAAAAAAAAGTTTAAGTAGTAAATGAAAATTATTTTGATTAAAATTTTTATTTGATCTGGGTATTTTTGGACCACTTGAAATGAATGAACTGCGTTTGAGTTGAAGTGAGGGTGTTAAACCACCAATGGACTTGTATTGTGAATTACCTGCCAGTTGTACTTTATGGAACTTATTTTATGATTTAAAATACTGTACTGTAAATAGGAGGTATGTTACCTTCTCTTTATTTGTATGTTTACCATATACTTTGATATTTGAAATGTACTGGAAAGGTCACTTATATTTCTAGAAGAGATTGGATTTTATGCAACCTTTTTCCTTGAATTAACAGCAATAAAAAAAAAGAAAAAAAGGATATGTGTGCATGTACTGTTCTTTATCACTAAGAATGATGAATCACTGCTGCTGGGTATAGGGATGGGATCATGGACAGTTTTGGCAAACCACCATTTTTGTTGGAATTCGTCCCTTTTGAGACAAAGCCAAGTGTATTTGACTTAAACTGAGGTCATTCTTGTGTCTGAAGTCAAGATACTGTATCTTGATCTAAATTCCTTTAAGATATAGTAGATCTCTTGGTAGAAACTGGTCGTCCTTGTGTGATAGACCCAGGATGTGGGACTCAGCTCTTTCAGAACAGTTAAGCCTATCTTAACCTGATGGCTGCTGGATTTGGGCTAAAAGCCAGGTTAAACTTGCTTTTTATTTTTACTGCCATGCAAATGATGTCTGTCCTAGTCATATAGTGACCAGAAAGTGAGATCTTCTATTTCTAAAATAGATGGAAGGGTAACAGGAGTTGCTGGGAGGAGAGAAGAAGCTTAGAAGCTGATTGCAGGGCAGTTGAAGAGTCTGATAGAAATGCAGTATCTGCATGTTCTTGGGTTGTATTTGGGGAGAGAAGGGTACTGAGGACTCTAATCTCACTGTGCTGTAAAGACAGTGCTTCTAATTCATACTGCTTAGCTGCAGCTTATCTATGGAGCCGAGGACCACAGACTATCTTGGATTTTTATCCCAGCTTACTCCCCCGAACAACCTACTTCCAGAGAAACCAGCTAAGGTGATGAGGAGACTGAAAGTTTCCCATGAACAAAACCTCTTTTTCAGGCAATTCCCATAATTGTGGTGGGGTATTGAACCCAGGAGTCACACAGAGACCATCTCACAGCTTCCATTGCTGGAAGTGCCCCGTGTCCCTTCCCTGGACACAGGGAGTGAAAACACCTGTCCAAGGAGTTTGTAAATTGTGATACTACTCTGAAAATGCCATCTGCTACTTAGAGTGCCATCTTGAGTTGCTGGTACACTCATTACTCTGTGCTGCAAGCAGCCCTGACTTTGACAAATCCTGGCTGGATTCAATTCAAAAGTGTAAAAATGCATACTCTGTGGCACAGCAACAGCAGAAACACCTCATCTTCTGCTGCTTGTTTTACTGGAGGCCTGACAGCACTTGTACCTGGCTGTCTTATCTGGCTGCACCACTGCTGTCTGTGCAATCGTGTTTCACTCCAGCTGCAGCTCCAGATTCTCTCTCCTGCTGAGCGGCTTGGAAGTTGCTGAATGCCTGGAAGATAAATGAGAAAATCACACTAGTTGGTTGGCCTGAGCAGCTATCCAAGCTGTCCAGGAGTGACTCCTGAGTACTGCACTGCTCCTGGTTTGCAGTGCTGCTGTGGATTGGAGCCGTTTGGTTCCTAAAGCTGGAAGAAAAAATGAATAATGAGGCGGCCATGGGGAGGATTGGAAAGAGGGAGTGCGATGGTGCACTCTGCTTACTGTGGCTCAAGAGATGGCCTCGTTTTCCCAGCCAAGAGACCTTAAGATGGCAGGGGTGGCCTAGTGCCTAGGTTTTGGCTTAGCTGATACTACTGGAGAGGTGAAGGAACAGAGCCATGTGTTGTGCCAAGGTGGAGGGGAAGTAAAAAGGTGGGGAAAGGTACTTTGAGAAGTTCAGGACTCAACCAGTGCCAAGCTACTTCTGTTTTAGCAAGGTGGAAGTATCATTGTAGTTTGTTTCAGCTTTGATCAGGATGTGAGCCTCCTGAGTTTGCCTAAATTCTGTGCACACAAAAAAGCAGCTTTGGGCAACAGAGCTTTCTGCTCACAGCTTGTAACTGACTGCTGGAGTTAGGCACAATATTTATAAAGGCCATGTGGGCTGCCCTTGTGCTTGGGGGGAAGAAGAGGTGTCCTAAAGGCAGAGTCATGAGTCTATACTAGCTCAAGTGCTGTCTCAGTTTTGTGGAACAGGCTCCAGGTACTACCATCTAGTCCTGTGCTCCTAGCACGAGGGAGGAAGGAAAAGCACATCTTGGAGCATTATGCCAGGGGGAACATGTTGCCTTTCTGCCCACGTCTCCATTCCTCAGCCACTGATCAGAGCAGAGAAACAGGGTTCTCATTTTGGACCAGCTTTTGAGCTGACAGCAGCAGAGAGCCAAATTAAACTGTACATTGTGGTAGATTAGAGATCAGAATGTATGAACACCCGGCTTTTGTCAGGCTGAAAGGCCACCTACATCTGCAGCCTCTCACCAGCATTGATCAGTAGCAGATACTTCAGAAGAAAGTACTTCCAATACAAAAAAAGAGAAAGACAAGTGGTAATTATTGCAAGCACGTTGCCTAGCAAAATGATGATTCCCAGGTTCATCTTCACAATAGGTGGCAGCATAACTCCACCAGTGGAATATATGGGAACTTCTGAGGTACCACATAAGATCACAGAAATCAGAGAATTTTCTGAGTTGGAAGGGCCCCACAAGGGTCATCGAATCCAGCTCTTAAGTAATCAAACCCACGACCTTGGTGTTATTGGCACCATGCTTTAACAGCTGAGGTAATCTTAGATACTTCCGTTTAATTTGGTTTTAGCATCTTCAATGCCATCCAAGTAAGCTTTGATTTGTGATTTTGTAATGCTCGTTTCTGCTGGGTTTTCTCATGTTTATATATTTTCTCACATGATGAGCATACTACTCAAAAAGTGGTTAAGATACAGCTCCTTTTACCAAGTTCAGCACTTTTATTCAGCCTGTGCTTTTGTACCTTGTGTTATTGACTAATTCATATAACAGTGACCCTTTACACCAGTCAGGAAACACATATCAATACTAAATATTTGAGTCTCTCAAAAAAATAAGCACGGTAAATGTGTGGCCAGCAGGTCGAGATGAGGTGATTCTCACCCTCTGCTCTATGGTGACACCCCAGCTGGAGTAGTGTGTCCAGCTCTGGGACAGCTCCCCAACATAAAGAGGGATGTGGACCTGCTGGAGTGAGTCCAGAGAAGGGCCATGAAAAATGATCAGAGGCTGGAGCATCTCTCCTATGAGGAAAGGCTGGGAAAGCTGGGGTTGTTCAGCCTGGAGAAAAGAAGGCTCTGGGAAGACCTTATTGTGGCCTCTGATACTTAAAGGGTGCCTACCAGGAAGGTGGTTTTAAACTAAAAGAAGGATGATTTAGATTAGACATTAGGAAGAAACTCTTTACGATGTGGGTGGCAAAACACTGGCATGGGATGCCCAGGGAGGAGGTAGGTGCCCCATCCCAGGAAACACTTGAAGTCAGGCTGGATGGGGCTCTGAGCAACCTGATCTAGTGGAAGGTGTCCCTGCTCATTGCAGGGAGGTTGGACTAGATGACCTTTAAATGTCCCTTCCAAACCAAACCAGAGCTAAAATAGCCCAGGTGTCATAATGAATATCGAAGACACAGAGAATTGCAGCCAGATGTGAAAGCTGTGTCTTAAGGAACTGCAGAGGATTAAAATGGTTCTAGAAGCTTGATTCATACAATGAGGAATGTTTTCCGAGCACCATGGAGCTTTGCTTTTTTTTTTTTTTTTTTTTTTTTTTTTTTTTTTGAGAGTAATTCCTGAGGCAGTCTGGTTATCTTTGAGGATAATGTCTCTTACTTATCTCTCTCTACTTACCCTGAAGGTCCACAGATCAGACATTTATCTGGAATATCTCATGCTCGGGAACATTTTGCCCAAGAGACTGAACATAATAAAACTATTATATTTAGTATTGATATGTGTTTCCTGACTGGTGTAAAGGGTCACTGTTATATGAATTAGTCAATAACACAAGGTACAAAAGCACAGGCTGAATAAAAGTGCTGAACTTGGTAAAAGGAAAGTTGTATCTTAACCACTTGTGCATTCATCTTAGAACTTTGATCTAAAATGTCCATTTTTTTATTGACTTCTAAAGTACTATTTTTCCCTGAGGCAGAGGATGTTGAAGACTGATATAAAGATAAGAATTAACTCCTACCAATGCTCATTGGTGCAACTACAGAAAGATAGGGATTGTTGCTTTAAAAACTTACTTGCCACTTAACTTTTGTATTAAAATACTCCTTAGGAACTTCTTAGGAAAAAAAATTACATGATACATAATACAATACAATTTACATAATTAAATACTACATTAAGATCGTCTTATTTTATGTCGTTTGTAGTTTGATGCCATTTGAACAGCTTCAGATTTTTTTCTTGCTTTGACTGAAACTGAGATTTGAAACTGATGGCATGTCCAGGCTGAGTAAATATAATGTATAAAAGTAATACTGTTGCTATCAGAATGCTCCATTCCTTTCTTTAAAATGTTTTTACAGGATATACATGTGCCCCAGCAAAAGAGCAGACAGCTTAGCAGTGGCAAGACTTCTGGATGAAAACATCATGGGACTTACTTTAATTGCTCCTTTAAGTCCAGATTGTCTCTAAGTTACCTCTTGATAAGGACTCCTGGGTATTTCAAACCAGGCATGTAAATCCTGGCCTCTGTCAGTGTACAAAATAAAGATCACAGATGAAAAGAGCAGTAACATGAGGAGAGGAGGGCAGGGGAAAGCAACAGCAGCACCAAAAAAAAAAAACAGGAACAGGCATTGGGGTGAGACAATTTCCACACATCACTTGATTTCTTACCGCAGCTCAGATCAATTTCATAGCAGAGAACTTCAAAGAGCAACTGCCTTGATTTGGTACAAAACCAGCTGAATTCTGCATGTCACCACAGTGCAATTGACCAGATCAGACACATAACAGAGGAGATGGGCCCTTCCAGCAATCTGCATAAGGCTGAGTTATGTGGACATGGGACAGACTAGAACAGTACATTTAAAACCTTACAGAGTTCGTAATTGTTATGGCTACACAGAGCGAGCTAAGATACTCTTTTGGGTGTTGTCACCCTTTGATTTGTTTTCCATTTTTCATTTACGTGTTTGTCTGGGGTTTTTTTCATCTCGCTTTTGCCCTGGTTAGCCTTTTAAAGTCTCTTTCCCCTGTGTGCTAAAACCATGCACATGGTGAAAGTGTCAGAGACAGTAATGTTATGGTTCATGGCTTAAACATTGTTATCGAAGGACCTGGAGGGCCATTTGAAAAGCTTTAATTTGTGATATGCAAACTCCCAAATTATAATACAACTTGCTAATTAAAAATGAAATAATCTGTGCAAGGGGGTAGCTATCACAGTGTGAGCCTGTGCCACTACCTGCCATTGCAAAGGCAGCTAAATGAGAGCTGGGACTTTGAACTGCACACTGAAATCACATTTTTCTTCCTTTCTGAGGAAGGATATCTCACTGCTACCACGTTCTTAGTTGCAGGAGGCAAAGAATGGGATGTTAATTCAGAGTTAGACAGGTAAGCAAATGTGCTTGGACACTCTACACCTAAAGCTTGATTCCCAAAGGCTGTCATGTCTCCAGCACCGCTGGGGAGAACAGCTGCCCTGAGGTGACAAAGCTGTCACTTTGTCCAAGCCAGAGATGTCTAGCCAAGTTGCTAGAGACAACAGCACTTTCCTAAGTTTTGTTCTTGGCTATGGAAGGGAATATTGTAATGCTTTTATTGCTATCTATTGCCAGCAGGTTCCTAATGCCAATGCCTGCGTGGGACAGCTGGTGGGAAGGTGCCACCTTCACCACCCAGTGCAGACCTGGCAGGTTGGCAGGAGCAGGGCACTCATCCCCTGATCAGCACTCTGCTTTGGGATCAGGATGCAGGGACCACTGCCCAAAACCTGGCACAGGAGCTTGAAGAAAGAATGCTGATGTTCAGTTTCTGAAGTTTTTCAGGCACCTGTGTGACCTCTCTTTTCATTTGCACCAACAGCCCCATCAGCAAAATCAAGCAGGCTGTGTTTAGTTCACTTCAGCAGGGACCATCCTGTGGCTTGCAGGTTACATCTCAACCTGCATTTAGCTGGTGATCTGCCCTCACCTTCCTGCCCTTTCTGGAGCACCTGGAGCCCCCTCGGTCAGGGGGATGCCAGCTCCTGGCCAGTGGCAGGTGACATGCACAGCACTAGAGAGCTTCAGAGCAGGTTTAGATTTGCTCATGGGTGGGGTGGGCATCCTGCTGCTCCTGCTGGCAGGGGATTGCAAGGTACAAAAGCCTTTGGATCCTGTTGAAATGGAAGAAAAAATAGGGAAAAAGGATTGCCATAAATACTTCTCAAACTCTGATTAATAACCTGATTTTCATTTTGAGGCCAACATGCTAAATTTTAAGGAGATCTGTTGCAAGGGAGCCATGGTGGGACCAGGACTGCTTGCTGATGGTCTGTGCTGCAGAAGCCTCATTTACAAACCTCAATTGTTTCTGCTTTTTGATCTATTTTGAAAGCAAACCACCTCCTAGCCAGTGGTCTTCTCACAAGCAAGAAGAGCTGGGGTTGGGACAGAGTAGGTCAAGCCAGCCTGACATTTCCAATGGTGTGTATAGCCAGAATGTGGGCACCTAGAAAGTTTAATCATTTATTTGGACCCTTACTTTATTTTATATCCCTGAACCCCCTAATTGATTAATGCCTTAAAGTTTCATCTTTCAGCCCTTCAGTGCACATCTTTAACCAGTTTTAGACAACTTCCATATTCAAAAGACTTCAGTGCTTCAGGCTTTCTCAGTCAGAGGGAAGGCGGTGGGAGCCCTCTCCCCTCCCCACTGGGCATTGCCACTCACCCCGTATTTTTCAGTCTTCTTTTTTTTGGAAATGTATCTAGTTTCCTTCTGAACTCTTTAAAGCGCCTTACTTCCATGACAGACGTGGGTAACACATTCCATGTGCTCTCTTCCCTTTGGTCCATGAGCTCTTCCCGTCTGTCTCTGATGGAGGGACATGCCAGGCTCCTCCTGTTGCCACTTAAAAGTTGGGAGGCGCCCTCGGTTCTTTAATAAAATCAAACAAAATTAATTTTGCTTCAAACGCTCTCTTTCTCTCTCGAGCCGCACACAGCCTCCCTTTGCTCTGCTTAGGTGTTTGCCTGTTGCTCCGTATTGTTCCATCCATGCCAGGGTATTATTTTTCCAGCTGGCCGCGCCTTTGATGCAAGGAAGCGAGGGAGTTTAGGGGCGGCAGAGGGAGCGTGGCGGGGCAGCCAGCGCGCCGCCCGCGCCGACCCGAGCGGGAGCGGAGCTGCCGGCCCGGCTTCTCGGCACAGGATGAGGGGCAGAGGAGCCAGAGCACGGGCGAAAATGAGCAGCTGGGCCTTGGGAGTGCCAATGGGCCCTCATGAGCCTGCCCAGCCGCCCCAGGCCCCGTTCAGCTCCGCCCGCTCGGTGCTGCCCCTGTGCCTCACCCCAGCTCCGGGACGGCCAGGCCGTGCCAGGCGGGACTCGGGCCCGTGTTTTGGGAGCCTCCCTGATCTGCTGCTCCTGCCCAAAGCCCTGGGTGCTCCTTGGAGCTGCCCTGTTGCTGCTCGTCATGGACCGGTGTCCAGCTGCTGGCTCTGCTGGGGAGGCCGGGGTCCCTCTCCCTCGTGGGGCAGCCTCACTGCCCTGCAACCCCTGGCGAGCGTCTCTTCATCTCGGGTGCGGTCCCTTCTGCAATGTGCTGTCTTAAAACCCCTCCCAGGTAAGTCACGGCTTCCTTCTTACTGGTTCTGTATCAGCTGTGGACCCGAAGACAGCGGGTGGCAAATAAAGATGGAGCTCAACCAGTGTGCAGAGAGCAAAATACAGCTGGGGAGAGGGCAGAAGAGATGGAAAGACTCAGACTAAAATGTAGCTAATAGAGTCACTAAATATTGTTTATTTAAGGCTGGGTCAGGTTCAAATTCAGACCCAGCTACTCTGGAACTGATTTCTGTCATGCAACAAATGGAGAGCCAAAGCAACCTGGTGCTGGTGGAGGCAGCTGGGGCCCTCCAGCAAAGCAAACAGGGCTTTGCAGCCACACTTCCACACAAATGTTTTTGCAGCAGTGCAGAAGCCATCAAACTGTGTGGTTATGGAATTCACCACTCACTTGAGACCTATTAAGATATTACATTGTGTGCCTGAGGCAGCAGGGACAGGTGAAAGAGGGCAGATTCGTCACCAGACTGCCGTTGCCTTATCAAAGAAAGCAAAATAAATTTCTCTAATTTACAGATACTGTCATCTCAGCTAAAAACTCACTTGCCTGTGCTTGTCAGCACTCGGGGTCTAAAATGCCATTTTTCCCTCCCTGAGACAAGGAGCAGCAATAATCCTGCGGTGCTGCCTTACAAATGCAAGATGCATTGAGAGGGAGTTGTTTCATTTCCAGAGATGTTCCAATCCTACAGGCTCCGTGTTCCCAGTCTAGGGCTTTGCCTGCCCTTTGTTTTATCTGTGGGGAGCAGAGCAGCTCTGGCTGGGCTCTCACCAGTGGGGTGTGCACTAGCACCTGTGAGGAGCAACCTGGGCTCAGCTGCGCACACTTATCCAAATGAAAAAAAATAAAAAGTCATTTTTTCCCTTCATCTCCACTTCCATTGTGCTGCCTCTGTTGGGTCTCATCTAATTTTTGGCCACAAACCATACTGTGCTGCCACATCCCAAGCTCTTGCCTACTTCTCTCACAGTGAGGCAATGGGATTAGCCACAAAATCCCTGCTTCCAGGCCTGCTGCTGGGGGAGTTGGACAATAATTTCTCTTCCTCATTATGCCATTTTCCTGTGGTTTTGCTCTGTTTCATCTCCTTGCGAGTCTCGTATGCTGCTGCTTGTCTGCCTCAGTGTGTCCACAAAGACCTTGCTCCATCCTGTTGTTTTGGGTTTCACTAGCTGTAAGTTATTTCTCTTTTAATTAGTTTATGTATTTTTATTCAGTTTTGTTTATTATAGCATCATGTTCTGTTTGGATAATATGATATTTTAGCTCAAAGGGCTTTAATAGTTCAGAAAATGTAGTCAGAGACAAACTCTCTCTCCAGGTTCATCTTCTTTTGAGCATCAAGCAGATTGCCCTTGTCTTCCCACCCATGGGGAGCATCAGGTGCAGAGGGGAGGCAAGGCCTGCCTGTGTCCAGGACATGGGGCATTGGACAGGAGCGTTGGTGTGTCCCTTGCGGATTTTAAGTGGAAATTGGGGTGTAGGCAAGGTGGTCACTTCAGTGGTCACTGGTGCTAAGTGGGTGGCAGGAGGATGGCTGAGCTCTAGCCTGGCATGGGACATGGTGGAAGTGCACGAGTGTTCTGGATCCTTCTGCTGCCCGAGGGCCAGGGCAGGGCTGAACTTGGCTGTGCTGCAGCCCAGGAGAAACATGAGGCTTGGGCACGAGCACTGGTGGAAATCTCAACCCAGCACAAGAGGTCCATCTCAGGGACTCAGCAGTGCCCTTGTCCCACTTCCTCAGCCTGGAAACTTCTTCTCCTCCCCAGGGTATTTGGGGCATCTGCTTGGGCCAAAGGACCTCTGAAGCTGCCACCAGCATTGGGGGTTGAGGCTATCCTTCCTTGGCAGGCTTCTCTCTCTCTTCTGTTATAAACAAAACCACAACTTGTGGTTTGAAGGTAGGCTGAGAGTGCTTCTCCTTCCCTCTAAAATTTCACATCCTCATGCTGAAGTGCCAGCTGAAAAGAGAACAGCAGCAAAAAGCTTCCAGATTAATGTATGCAGACAAATCACAAGCCAAACAAGGAGGCTCACTCCTCCCCTGTCCCAGCCTTCAAGGCTTTTGCTTGTATGTCTCAATGATTCTTGTGGGTCCCTTCCAACTCAGAATATTCTGTGTCTCTGGGTCTCCAGCAGCTCCCAGTGAATGCTGGTGAGGTGGGAATATGTCCCCATCTCCTGCCCCAACCCAGCCAGTGCTGCCAGGTCTTAGATGTCTCACAGGACTGTGCTTCCGCTGGTGGCCTTTCATTCCCACCACTGATCCAAATGTCTTCTGTAAACAGTCAAAACACGAACTAGAGGACACCCCCTTTTGAGATCCATCGTTGCAATTCCTTGATAAGCTGCTGTCTCCTCCTGTCCTGCTTAACGCTCTGTTATTGTTGTAGACAGGGGGCTGGATTCAAGTAGCCCAGGTGTAGATGTCTGGCATCATTTGAGGAACCTTGGTACATGCCAGCAGGACTCCAGCTGCCTCTCCAGGCATGTGGATGTCTCCTGTATGCCTTGAGCCTTATTTCCTGTCTGTGCATTGCTGCCACAAGTAGCTGTGTGGGGCTCTGGTGGCGGTGAGAGACCCAGGTGCTGGCAGCTGAAGGAGGTCCTTGCTGCATGCCCTTTACAGGGAGACCAACAGGGCAAAATTACCAGCCACCAACTGATTATCAATTTTATCTATTTTTAGCAATTTTTCCCTGGGCTGTACTACAAATGGAATTGCATCCAAATGGAGGCACACCTGCTGGAGCCTGATAGCCGAGCTTGACACCACTACTTCTGATGGGTCTTTTCTCTGCCTCTGATGCTGTGCACTCCCCTTCTCTTTCCAGTGATTTTTTCCTTTGCTCTGCACATATCCCTTGTGGGAGGGTGAATGCAGCCATATGCCCAACCCTAACTGTGTCCTGCTCAGAGGGAATTCTATTCTGTGAGTATCCAGCTGTGGGGATGTTTGGCATGGGGCTTTTTTCCTTCTCTTACTGAGTTTGCTGACCATGACTCAAGGAGGTAGCTACACTTTGTAGAAAGGTCTTAAAATGCAAGTTATCTGAGCACTGAAGTATTCTCTTTATAATTACTTCCATGCCTCTGTGAGACACAGAAATGCTTTTGTTCCCCATTGCACTGATTGTAAACAGCAGTATGGAGCTGAAAGCACAGATCCTGATGTCTGCAGCAGGCTTTTGCTCCAGGAGAAATGCATCCAGCTGGTGCTGGGAGCCCAGGGTTACATCCATGCTCCTGAATCAGGCCTGTTTGATGGCTGTGGGATGGAGCTCACAATGGAGCTCGGTGTAATACAGCTGACCGCTTTGCCCCAAGGTGCATGAGAAGGACTGGTGGGGGATGTGGTGATGGGCCACAGGGATCATGAAATCGTTGACTTTGTTTCTCAGTGTAATGAGAAAAAGAGGAGAGCAAAGTTGCTACCCTGGACTTCAGGAGAGCTAACTTTAAGCTCCCTGGGAGCTATTTAGCAGGGCACTTTGGGAATCTGCTTCTGAGGGCCTCAGAGTTCACAAGTGCTGGTCAACTTCTAAGAATCACATTTCAGAAGCATAGGAGCAGGGAATTCCACAGAACATCACCACTGCAGAGAGTGGAGGGTGTAAGTGGGGATGGAGGGCTGCCTGTGCTGAAACTTACAGGCATTTGGACACTTTGTGAGCTGCCCTTGCTCATCTTGGTGAGGTTTCTGCTACAGGGAGACCAACAGAGATCAGACACCTCTGTAACAGATCAGGTACCCTTGTCCCTTAAGGTCAGTCTCCTCGTCCCCTCTCTGAAACGTGGATAAATGAAAGGTCCTTTAAGCATTGGGGGTGGGGTGAACCGAAAAAAAAAAAAAAAAAAANCCAAAAAAAAAAAAAAAAAAAAAAAGAAAATAGCTGTTTTGTAGGCAAAACTAATGGCTCTTTCTTACCATAAGTTGATGGTGGCTTCTGCAAAGCCTTCCGAAGTCTTTTCCCGAGAGCTGCTGGGCTGTGCCTGTAGAATGTGCAGGCAGCTTTGCCACGTGCCGTGTCTGAGGTGCAGCGCTGGCCGTGCAAGCTCAGCTGGCCAGAAACAGAGGGCAGAGTTAGCCCTGGCTTCCTGGGTGGGGCAATGAGTACAATAGTAATTGGCTTTATTCCTGTACTGCCTCCAGCCTGCCTCGCAAAGGGGTTTTAATGCTCTTACTCATGGGAATTACTCCTGCAAACCCTGGGTTGGTGATTTTGTGAGTGGGAGCCCCGGCATTCATTTGCTTCCCACTCAAGGTCCCTGTGCCGGTGCAACTCCCCCCACTGCCAGTGCTGCTTCCTTGGCTGCGTGTGGTCCTTTTGCCGAGTCCTGACATTTTTTATTTTCGGTTAACAACAGAATGGAGCTGCAGAATAATTGCTCTTTCACTTCGCTCTTAAATAGGCCAAGCTGCTCGTCTGCATAAATGTTCTCTTCATGCATCCTGTCACTCTGCCTCGCAGGCTTCTTGGAGGGGGGAAAAGCCCAAACCACTTTATTTTTTAAAGAGATGCCTTTTCTTCCTCATGAATTGCCCCTGCTCTGTGTGATAGCCAGCAACTGGCCCCGGAGGATGAATACTAAGCAGCTTTGCCAAGGTGCAATTCGGCTGTAAGGCATCCCGTATATCCGGGGCTGTCCTGCGAGACCGTTCGGGCAGGGGATTGAAGCTGGGGCGAAGGCCACCGCGGCAGCTCCACCGCACTCGGGCACCCGACCACGGGTTTAGCCACGGGTGGGCAAATCCCAGTACCACGGGCGGACAAGCCACAGACGCAAGTCAGCCTTCTCCAGGGTGAAAGCTTTTGCTGTCAAGCTGTCCAGAGGGAAACATCCTGAGGCTGCGAGCTGCTGGTGTGCGCTGGCTCCTGCTCCAGAGGCTGCCCACGTGCCTCGGCTCGCCTCACACCCGCGGAGAGGGAAGCAGGGATGGAGCCACAGAGTCCTGGGGGAAGGGTACAGACAAACAAGCCAGGCTTTGCAAAGCTGCCCTCAGTGCCCCTGCCCAGCTGCCCCGCGCCTCCCTGCCCAGGGGCAAACGTGTTTGCCTCAAATGCCATGGAATTGGCCACGGAATGCGCAAAGCTCTGGCTCTGCCACAGAGCACCGAAGGGTTTGCCCTCATTGCTGGAGAACTTGCCGGCAGAGATCATGCAACTGATCGTGTCTAACAGAGTTTATGCGACCTGATTACTTATCTGAATAAAAGCCAGCTCAGCCTTCAATTCTGGTCAGCTTTTTCTGCAATGTTTTCCCAGTGCACAGAGGCCACCCTGAAGGAAACGTGTGGGCAAAACTGGACCATGCACCCTGCTGGGATAAAGCCTGTGTCACCCTCCCAGAGCAAGGTGGAACTTGTTAAAAAGTTTGAAAAAAAGGTGTAAAAAAAAAAAAGTGATTTAAAAAAAAAGTCAGACCATGGCAGAAAATGAGCCATGCGGAAGAGAGAGGATGCATGTGGGAACAGCGCCCGTGCCTGGAGGGGCAAGCAAAGCGGGAAGCGGCCTGGCTCGCCTGGTGTGACTCCGCATATTTGGAGGAAAACAGGAGCGGCACCAAAGTGTGGTCTGAGATAGCTGCTGCAGGCTGTGCTTTGCTTTGCAGGCACTGAGGTAAGGGGATGCACACGTTTTGTGTTTTAAAACGGTGAAAAGGAATGTAGGGGCTTAAGACACATCATGAGATTCCCGCCCAAGGCTTGCAACCTCTACCATCACCCACAGCTCACTGTAGACTTCTGTTCCAGACTGCCCTAGCTCTGCTAGTGGTAATTAGGCTGGATTTTGTCCTACTTCTCTCAATAAAAGGTTGTTTCGGAGCCTTCCTGCTCTGACAATTAGAAACCAGCCAAGAAGAAGGGAGCAGCCATGTGGGGTCAGCTGAAAGATCCTTCTGAGTATCATATGTCTAACATTAGACAGCAGTGTACTTAAACAGGAAAAGCAAGACCTCTTAAATTTAGAGAACCTCGATTATTACCAAACCAAACGAATTTTCAGCCTCTCTGGAAGAAACCACAAAGCCTTTGTGAGGCCACATCTAAGTGTGCCGTGTCCCATTGTAGCGCTCTTGGTACCAGAGCAAGCCCAACAGAAGGATGTGGCATCCAGGAGAGGGCAAGAGAGCTGGGTTTGTCCAGCCTGAAGAAGGCTGAGAGGAGACCTTAATGCTGTCTGACACTACCTTACAGGAAATACAAAGCCAGACTTGCCCTGGAAGTGCACAGTGAAAAGATGAGAGGCACTAAACAGAAGTTATATACAAGGAAATCCCAATTAAACATTATCAAACAGCTTTTACAAGGTTGATGGTCAAACTGTCTCCTGCAGGGATGTGCAAAACTCTCCCAACAAAGGCTCACCCTGACTTTAAAGCTGGCTGTGCTTTGGGTAGGGATTGGGCCAGACAGTCCCTTCTGACCGTATTTATTGTGTGATTTTCTAGTTTGTTTATAGGCATACCTGATTTTTTGTTTCATTTATAAGTATACTCATAGCTCAGGCAAGTGTAAGTGTAATCACCCGTGTCCAACACCTCTTGTAATAGGACCCCATTTTTACTTCCTTGTAGTACTACCAGATATTGCTTATTTATGTTGAAATTGCCAGAGAAGCTCTTTGTGCAGCATCTTTTCTTTCACCAAGGATTTGGTGCCCAGAGGATTCCTGTGGCTTGTGCAGTGGCTCTGTATCCATACCTTGGGGACAGAATTCTGACCTCTTGGTGTCGAGACCAATCAGGCAATTACAAACTGAGGTGGGACAGCAGATCAAAAAAGAAGTAGGTCCTTCCCCTCTGCCACTCACAGGCCAATTGCTCTGTATTCGTTGCTTCCTGAAGGCAACAGCACCATGTTTGATTAAAATGGCTGTGACCTTCACAGCACCCACTGTGATGCTTTAACTATATCAGGTGAAAAACATATTTCAAATGAAGCTGGTGGGGCTCTGGGCCATGAACAAGCCCTCCAGCACTACAGCCCATACTGTCTTTTTCTCAGCCTGTCCTTTAATGCAGAAAGTCGTACTTGAAATGGACAGTCATACTCAAAGGACCAACACTCTCACTTGTGAACCCTATATGAACCCAGGAAAAAATCAATAAGGGGTTTAAAAAGACCAGCAAAATAGCATTTAATCTCCTCTGTGTCAGCAGATCTGCAGAGCAGGTTTAGAGTTATTTGCATCTGGGACTGAAAAAAAAAAAAGCCATGTAGGATTGCCTGCAGGTGATTAGGTTTCCTTTTAAAACTTTAAACAAACATGGAAATCTTAGCGTAAGCTTCTCAAAGATTAAGCACTCATGAACTTGGGAAGAAAGAGCACAAGGCTGGGATTCAGCAGATTTAGGATTGCTGTCTTCTCTACCACTGTGCTACTTGGAGTGTGACCATGTCCTGCTTCATTCAAGACAGATCTTCCAGGCTAACTTATGCCTTCTGATTTCAATAGGAGCTGAGGACTTAAACACCATCAGGAGATGTTTCCTGGGGCTTCTCTCCTTTATTGCTGCCTTTGAGGTGTTGTGACAGCTCTGGGAGGAGGACTGGTCCCTACGTGTTTGTAAAATGATGAGCTCTGATCTTTATTGCTCCTCCCTGAGTGTCTTTGTAAGGAGTTGTGTTGCCACATGCTGGTGTCCACACTTGGTGTCTGGAGATGCTGATCACAGCTTTAGGTCTGTGGCTGTACAGAGAGACACCAATGTCAGTGACCCTGGGTGGGCTCTGGTGAGGTGCAGCCAAGGGCTCCAGCAAAGCTGAAATGCCTCATCAGGTTGTGTGACAGGTGCCAGAGCCCTGAGCCTGCTGGGAGCTGCTGACAGCAGGGTACACACAGCCCCACTCCGTGCACAGCTCTTCATCCTTGTGTGCACACCCGCAGCATGTGTGGGAGAAGGTACATAAAGTAGGCGTTCCGTGCTTTCTCTTTTTTTCTTTTTTTTCTTTTTTTCTTTTTTAATTTTTTTCTTTTTTCCCCCCAACAAAAAGTGTTGAGGTTGATGAGAGTAAAAAACCCTCACATTATCAGACTGCACATTCCCACCTGCAGTGAAGGCCAGAGAGCTGGCACTCACTCTCTCCCACAGCCCTGGGCAGCACCAGTGACCCCACGTGCTCATGGACAGTGGCACCTGACTCACTTCCTTCTCTTGCATGGCGAAACCTCCACTGACCCTGGGTACGAAGGTTGGCCAGTGCTTGCGTATGGCTGGCAGAAGCGGGTTTTCTCCACCTCTTTCTATGTGACATAAATGGGAATGACCCAGGGTTTATGAATCCCAGATAGAAAATGTCAGGAGTGGAAGGCAGAGCTAGCCCAGAAGCCACATTTTCATTTGCAAGACTCATTTTGGGCATGGGACATTTGGTACTTTGGGGTAAGGGCTGGTTGACTTTCCTGTGAGTGTCCACCTGTGCAGTTCAAATCAAAATCATCATCGTCATGAACCTACTTCAGCATCTGACCCCAATTCCCTCACAGTCTGTGGGAAAAAGGACTGTTCCCTGTTTGCCCCAACAAGCAAGCAGCCTTTGATGTGTGTCAGCACACAGTCAGGTGGGAGGAGGGATGTGTGGTGTACAAACACACTCGTGCTCGCAACACAGCTCTGATAGCACAGTTGTGTCATAGATGGGGGCGATACTGAGCAATATTGTGTAACAACAGAAGGTTTTTCCAGAGTTACACAACAGCTGGATCCCGTACGGTAGATCAATAAACTGCAATTAATTTATTCCAGGTAACAAAGCACACCTCAACAAGTGGAAGCTTGGTATGTCACATAGATGCCCCCACCCTGCAACTGTCCCAGTATAGATGACAACATTTTAACTTGTTTTGCATCAAGATTAAGAGGCTTGGCATAACTGAGGGAGCAATGATAATACTTCTGTACAAATATATGGTGTCTGCTCCAATGGAAAATGCAAGCTGTCTAATAGCTTTCCACGGAGACGCTGTTTGTGAGCACAGGGAAACAAGTCAAAGGGACAGCAAAATCCAAGTGCATTGGATGATGGTGACAGCTCCACAAAGCACACTTCTACATGTGGTCACAGTAAAACCTAACTTTCCCACTTTGAAAAGCCAGGGGAAGAAATCCTTATCAATCCTAGCTTCTTCAAGGTAGACCAGACGTATCCAGGGCCACAGGAACACATCCTAGGCAAAGAAAAAAAAAGTTATTTGTTCTATTTGTTCCTGTTAATCTTGTTTATAGAAAGGGGGATGTTCTAGAAGTGCCCCGGTGAGCTCTGTCTTAGAATCCTTTTCTTGTTGCTTCTAGAAAAACCCCACTGTAAATCCCTTGCAGTTGTGGTGTCTTGATTGGTTCAGGGAGACAGATGAAATTGCCATCTTCTTCCATATCCCCAGCAGATTCTCCTCTAGAAGACAACCACCTTCAGGCAGAGACACCCAAGTTCAGCTAGGAGCCTCACAAGACCCAACTAGGAGGGCTGAAGGCTTTTCTCTGCATAGCACACATTGCAAGGCTTTTGGCAGATGTGCTGTGGCTGGCAGCTGACAGAGCTGGTGTCGGCAGCCTCTCGCCTTGCTGCAGAAACCACCTGCAAGGCAGTCCTGGCCACAAATATAAATCTGGTGATGACTCCAGGGAAACCAGAAATTGATTTCTGCCATACACCAAGCCAGAAAGAGCTTGGTACTGGAGTTAGATTGGGAAAAAATGATCAAGAAAGAGGCCACACTCACAACTGAAGCATTCAGACACTAAATGCCCTGCTAAGGATCTGATGTCACAAAGATGGGGAAATCCACTGCGGTGATACGATGTATTTGCCCCTGGAGCTGTAACATGAAACTTGTGCAAATGCTATGAATTGAAAGTGATTGTCAGGACTTACACATTACCGCAGTGAAAACCAAAGCCAGGAGCTGTCCTCCATCACAAGAGTGGGTTCACACAAAGTCATGAGATTTCATCTCATGCTTTCATTTTATAACAGCTCTCTGTGATTAAATGAAGAATACAGCATGATTTTATAGCACAGCCTGTGCTTCTCATAAAATCTCTTGGCAAGAAAGAATTTTCCTCCAGATACACGATGAAAACAGCAAGGCTTTTTCTACAACCACGAAATAACTGTTCTAGATCTATGACTGTACCAAATAGAACCTCTTCTCTTTATATCTTTTATTTCTTGGCAAACAGTCATCACTGCAACGAAGAATGCTTGAAAGGCAAAATCTTGTGATAGAGTTTATCCAAGATATTTTTGTGTTCATGGAGCACATTTCTGACAGTTGCTCTATGCTTTGTGACCAGTTCAGAGAATAGTAAACTACTAGGAAAAATGTTTCCATTAAAAACCCAGCATTTATATTCCTCAATCAGAACCTGGCTGTACTTAGTAAAGCTGGTCAAAAGAAATAGTTGTCTGTATATTTTGTAAAAGCTTTGAATCCTTTTTACTTCCCTGCATTTTTTCATTCTTCTTAAGAGAAAAAAGTGCAAAGCCCCTTTCCAGATTCTGAGATCTGAATTTTTCTTCAGAAGAAGCACCAAATGCCAGAGGAGGACATTACCAGGATTCACAGCATCCCAGTCAAAATCTGCACCCTGCATCAGGCAAGCCAAATTCCCATTAACACTTGAGGTTCAGCCAGCAATACAACTCCTGTTTCCCTTTCTGTCTGTTTCTTTGGGGTTTTTTTTGAGCTGATTCACCACCTCTGTCACCCCCTCACACCAGGTCAGCCTAAGGACTGTGGCCAAAGGAAGCAGTAACCTCTGAGCTGGTACCCAGAGGAATGGCTTAGGATGTTCTGCCAGGAGCAGGAAGCATTGCTCCTGCTGCAAAAGAAGTTCTACAATTGCATGTGTTACACCTGGGACAGAGAAGTTAGAGAACCACCCTCACGTTATAATTTCTTTGCTCCCTCATTTGCTTCTCTCCAAACCCTAAATGACCCAGATGGAAAGAACAGCGCCTGTGTTTTGCTCACCCGCAATTAGAAAGGAAACAAGTTTAAACTGTGTGTGTTCTGTCTGTGGCAAAGGGAAGACTCGTGCTCCCCAATCTGCCCCCGAAATTACTCCTAATAGGACTAAATAGTGTTTTGCAACGGGGTTCTGGGCAAGCAAAGAGCTGCCGTCGGGAGGCTTGCCTGCATGCTACCACCAAAACGCCAGCGTGCTTTCGCATGTATCATGCTATTGTTATTATAATGGCAATTAACGAGCTGTAAACAAATTACATGTCTCGATACAGCCCTTTAATGAGCTGAGGTGCATACCTACTGGTAGGTAAAAGGTAAAACAACAGCACTAGACAAGTCGTTTCTGGAGCCATTACAAGTAATTTGCAAGCTCAAGCATCTCAGTTTTGCAATCTCACTCATCTTCATTTCCGTGGAACCCTGCATCTTGCCAGAGACAGCAGGCTCTGGCTTCTCTCTTGGAAAGGTTTGCCTTTACTCAGCTCTCTTGCTCTGGCTGTGCTTGTGCAAGTGCCGACAAATGTTTAACTCCATTGATATTTCTAGCCTGGAGTAAAAGAGAAAAGCAAGTCTTCTATGGACAGGGATTAATATTTTCTCCTAAATTTTCCCTTTTAATTATTACATGAAGGAATTAGGGTTATTTTTGCCTAAGGATGCTACTTTTGCTGCATGCTTTGCAAGTGCCTGAAGCTGCTGCTCTAAGCCTCATCAGGCAATTTTAGCAAATCGGAGCACGTTCCTGAGCCCTCGCTGCTTATCCTGCAGCCTCATGTTTTTGTGATCTGCCCTACACGTAGGGAGCTGCCTGGCAGGGAGCTGCAGTACACACGGACCCTGATAAACAAAAATGAAAGCAAAGGGATGCAGTCAGCTGGTACCTGCTAAGCAGAACCCCTTGAGTCTGGGCTGTGGAAGCCAAAAAGGTGTGCAGGTTCCTGGCAGGCAGCTCAGTAAGGGGAATAGGGGTACGCAGACGAACTGCAGGAGCTGTCAGGAGCCCCAGACTCGCTGTAAGGAAAGAGGAATCCACATGCCAGCAAAGAGTTGTTGAGTAAAGCAGCACACCTACACTAGGATGCTAGGGAAATAGAGCTGGCAGTGGAAAGGGCACACTGCGGGATCTAAGGGATGAGGTAAGGCAGTTTGTCCCAGGTTCTTCTGTCAATGGGTTCTGAACAGGCACAGGCCCCTGCATGGTAACACAGCCCAGTGTAAGGAGGGACCTGGCCCCATAGGCTGTGGGCACCGTGCGGACCCAGAGGCGCAGCAAGCCCCCAGTGAGCTGGGGGTGGCATGACAAAGCCTGGTGTGGCACAGTGCTTGCTGGCTTCATCTCCCTGGCAATCTTAAAGCCATTAGAATTGATAACCCATTCCCTGGACATTATAGGATAATTCTTTAGCAGGTTTCCTGGTGTTTTTTGGGGGAAAAGAACCCGGCACAAGACAAACCCAACCTTCCAGTACTGCGGCTTAAAGAAATTATGCGAGCTCCACTGATCCTACCACTGGGAAATGCTGGCTTCTCCCAGAGCAGTGTCTGCTATAAGAAGGAAAAAAAATAGGATGAGGAAAGGATTGAATAAGAAAAGGGGGAACAGAGACAATTTTACACTAAGGGCTTAGGAATGTTTACCTACAACAGCAGCTCATGTCACAGCCAAGGCAAGCAGGGGCCAGATGCTGGGTTTCTGCTTCTGCATGGCTGCAGGTGCCTTGAAATAGGAGCAAAACCCTCCTCCAAACCGGGCTTTGCCATTTGGGGAAAGACAGACACACACGCCATGCAAAATGTAGGTCAGGACCATGGGTAAGCACTGGAGTGCTCTGCAGGGACCTGTGTGATGGACTAACCAAGTTGTACACAGAGAAAACATATCAAGATCCTGTACAGCTGGCCTGAGCTTGTATCACTCACTAAATATTTGATGAATGCTAACTGCCTAACCTACTTTACTCCTCTCGCCTAGTGCAGCGTTGACTGGCTCCTCCATTTTTTCTCTATTATTGATGCATTTTGAGGAAGACACTGTCTCATGACAAAACAGTGATCTTAGATGTGAGATGAAAAGGGAGACACAAAAAGGGAAGGTAAAACAGACAACCCTAGGAAGACAAAAGCAATGTGCAAGCAAATATAAATTGAGTGGCAGGGCACTATCACCATTTTATAGTAGAATGGAAACCAGCAAAGTCTGGGGATGAAAGTGTGGGGAGAATCACATTAATCTTCTATCCCTTCATAAAAAAAAAAAAATAAAAAAAAAGATTTCACCCTGGGAATTGCACATGCATGAATCTTACTGATATAACTACATGGAAGAATTGCCAAGAAACTTAATTCTATATGAAATTGCTCATTGCATAATTTTAACGGTCCATACTAATTCATGCAATATCTAGTTTTGCCACTGTAAATATTCATGAAGGAGAGAGAAAAGAGGATGCAGGCAGGACTCCAGGTGGCAGAAGGGTTTTTTACATGACAGGCACTTCAGTAAGGTCACTCAGTGCATGATTGTCCTCGTACTGCTGAGAGCAGAGATTGCTGAGCCAAGGTGCTCTCTGGCCTTATCAAAATCAGGGAAAACAGATGAGGAGCAATAAAAATAAAACACAGTTATATTGGATGAAGTCCCACAATAGCCCTTGCTCCAGTATTTTGGAAGCCAGGGTTCAGTTTAATCAAGCATAGCTTTCCTGAGCAGAGCTGCTCATGGAACTTCTGGGGGTGGGTAGCGGCAGCTCCATCAACAAAGGGCCATTTTTCTTCATTATTAACAAAACATGGCTGGCTTGTGCTTCTTGGTCAGCCAAAGAGGAGATAGAAATAGGGGGTAGAGTGGTAGAGAGCAGCCATGGGCCTTTTTCAAAGATAATGTCAAATACGTGTACCCTGGCATTCCTGTTACCCTCTCCTCATCTCTTCCTGTGGTGCCTTGGGGATGTCCCTGCTCCTCTGTTCAAAACAGCACAACAGCTCTGGCATTAATCCTGTGGCTGAGCACAGAGTTTCCTTAGGGCTGATTTATGCTGCAGAAGAGTGTTTTTCACTCTGAACTGGCTCCTTTCAATGCAAACAGCACTGTGAGAAATTGGCCTCACCAGTCCTGCGAGCTGGGGTGAGGCATCATGCACCAGGGATGGACACGTCTGTGTGGATCTGCAAATGCACAAATCTCTTGTGCTGGCTCTGTGAGCAAAGCCTGGACCATGCTGTTTCCATGAAATCTGCTGATTTACAGTGACATGTACCAGGCCATGATTCACTTATTTGTTCTCTAAAAGCTTTTATTCTTTAATTGTTGCAGTCTTCCCTCCTCAGCATAGGAGGGAAATGCCCAGGAAGAGGAGACCTGGCAAGCCAGCAGGCAGCATGTACAAAGCATTGCCCCAACATGCAGGGGCAAGCAAGGGCCAAGATGTAAACCAAGAGAGGATTATCAAGGGACACCAGGAACCACATTCTGGTGTGAATCACCATTCTATGATTCTACGATCTCTAATTCCTGAAACAGGAATTCTTTCACTGTGCTTCTTTCTGTGGAAGTGTTCAGTGTCTTTAGTTTCTACTTCTCTTCCCTGAAACACCAGTTGCATGTGGGTAGGTAACACAAACACCAGCAGCACCAGTGGGTAAGATGGGTGACTCCAACAAGGAAAGAATTCATGCAGAAGTTAATTATTTGCAAGTTGGCAGCGATACTTTGACCTCAGATATTTGAAGACCTGGCTAATGGCACCTCTGGGCCATGAGTATTTAGTTGTCTGTAAGACTTGATGGAGGATGAGTCAAACTGTGACTTGTCATGGAGATGGACAAGTAGGGTGGCTGCCTTTAAAACTGAGGGCAAAGGAGAAAACTGGCCAACTTCAGGTCAATGCCCTGGAAATATTGGACAAGTAGTCAAATACGGACTAGTTCACATTTGGTGATAAAAAGAATGAGCACTAAATGAGCTAAAGCAAATTTATTTCCTTTTATGGCTAATCATCAGTCTTACAGAAAGGAGAGAGGCAAGAGATATCACATATCTTGGCTTCCAAGTGCTTTTGACAGTGTCTCTGATGCCATTCTCATCATAAGTAAGCTCAAAAGAGAGATTTACAAGAGTGTGACACAAAACTTGCGAGCTCATAGCAAGAGGGTGAGTCATAGCGGGCACAGTGGCTGGACCAGGACAGCAGGCCGGTGCCAGGGCTGGCATCGTCACTGGTGTCATGGAGGGGATGCTGTTCTGGGACAGGGGGAAACGCAGGGTGCAATTCAGAGCAGGGACAAGCTCATATCAGATGGTGCTATCAGGCAGGAGCAATGGACAAATCCAGTCAGGCAATAGCTTGACTGGCAGATTGCTGGGCAGGAACCTGGTTTGTAAGCTAAAGTCCGGGAGCACCATGTTTCTGAGACAAAGGCAAACACCACACTGGGATGTACCAACAAGGGCATGGCTTGCAAGATGCAGGCACAAGCCCTTTTCCTGGAAGTCAGGAAGTTGGTTTTGGGGTATGGCTCTCCCAGAATGAGAGCACCCCAGCTGGACACAGGGGCAGCCATGCAGTTGACAGGGGGCCTGGAGAACATCACATATGGGGAAAGACCAAGTGCACTGCCCTTGCTCTGCCTGAGGAAGGAAAGAAGGGTATTTCAACATGTGGGGCTGCAAAGCGGAAGGCAATTATTCTGCTCTGTTCCTGTGTGGCAGCAAGGCAGTTTCGGGTTAGTCACTGGGAAATAATTATAGCTGGTCGGGGCAGCAGGGCAGAGGACAGAATGCAGCCACACATGGAGGTGATGAAGCCTGTCACAGCATATCTAAAAGACAACCTTTTGGAACAACATGGGTATGGTTTATATATTATTGTTGACATTATACTACAAGTAATATTTTTGTGTGGTATCTATAGTACCCTAAGTCAGTAAGAGACAGTAAATATCCCAATGGGATCTCTTCCAGCATTCGTTCTTCATTGAGCGCAGCTCAGACTGAAATTCTACATGTTACACATCACTTGTAGGAGAAAAATCACCCATGCAGAGCACAGCATGAATGCCTAGTAGGAAATGTCCCCCACTGCAGTGCACCAGTCCCTGTTCTTCAGGCCATAGGACACATCCAACTTTAGGGTGTCTGCCAGAGACTCCAGCGAGTCAAGATCTGTAGAGAGTTAAAAGCAGCAGGGCAAAATCTGAACCACCCCTAAGTACTAAAACAGCACAGGTCAGGGACCATGAAGAAAGATTTGCCTATAGATCAGGGAAGTAACAAAACCAGTATACTTTTGGGCAGGGGGCTCTTACGGCAAACTTTGCACATCCTTTCAACTGCACTCCACTTCCTGAACAAAAAAACACAGAGTGTAAGTCCTTACCTAATCACAGAACTCCAGCAGCTGGAGCTTTGAAACAAAGTAATTTGTGACTTATGCCCTAGGATGTCTGTGGTTGTCTCTTCTCCTGGCTCTGTGCCTCAGGCTGAGCAAATCTGAAACTTAATTTGGAGGGTGGCCTCAGATGTTCCAGTTTGCTCCAAAGGGACTGATGGCAAGAAGAAACACATTGAAGATCTTTTTAGCTGTGGGTGCACAGCTGGACTGTGCTGCTCTGACTTATATGTCCCTGCGGACAGTGAACTACACTCTAGGAATTATTCTTTGAGACTTAACATTTTCACCAGCTAACAGAAGGCATTTTGATAATTACGTCAGGCATAAGGAAAACATCTCTATAGTTACTCAGTAACCTAGATACTTTGTCAACACAGAAGTGACAGGGTTCTTATTGCCTAGTTAGTTGCTTGAAAAAAATGGAATTATTTACTACAGAGGCATTCAATATATTGTATTTGCTAATCTGCATTTCTGTGCTATGGCCATGGAAATCAAGATGATATAATAGCCTAGAGTTTGTCATGTTTGCATCATGGCAGACTTTCTTTAGAAAAAAAATAATGCTTGCAGGGAATATTTTATATACATAAGGTGTATTTTATTGGATGGCAAATTAAATTGACAGGGAATCAGAAGATACCAATATTGTAAAGTTACTGGTAATTATTTCCCAATTAATTTCCAAAGACATGCATCACTGTGCAGGAACTTGCATTACCAAGGGCATTTGAAGGTCCTTGAGTTTATTCAAGTCAGGTTAAAAAAAAAATACAAAACACCAAACAAAACATTTTTGGTAAATATGGCAGAAGGAAGAGTAAAGGTTATTCATAAAGGCTATCCTCTGTCTGTGGGTCAGTGAATTCACCTCCTCCTAAGCATCAAGAAAATGAAAGCTGTGCTGTGAGAAAACAGCTGTTTAGGAAGATCCTTTTAAACATGGATGCTGGCATACTGCTGGGAGCTTGGCTCTTTTTAATGTTTTGCTACTGCCTTTTGATTTATTATGTGTTCCGTTCTCCCCTGGCCCCCTGCCCACCGTTTCAAAATGAATGAAAGAGATTAGCTGTGACAACAGTATGGGGAATGTGTGCACAAAAGAGGTGAACCTAGAAGTACGAAACAAACCACAGTATTCGATATTCTGCAGTTGGGTTTAATTAGGATAATTAATTGTTGCTCTTTCGCAAGTGGAATGAAGTGTGCAAAGCCAAAGACAAGTGGCTCACGGAGCTGGAGGGAGGGGGCAGAAGCCATCAGCTCCACCGCCAGCTGGCAAGGAAAGCCCCTGTCCCTGTGGGGAGCGCCATAAACCCTCGCTGCCTTCGCACACCTTGCCACAACCACATATTCCTGGGGCCAACCTGCTGCCACGGGCCTGACCTGCAGCTCCCCAGGCTCACCCACACCTCCCTCCACCCCAGCGATTCCCCAGGTGCTGGCACTGCCTCGGTGCCAGCAGCAGCTTGGCCCTTTGGAGGGGCCTTCTTGAAAACTCCATTAATTGTCAGCGAGCGTGGAGCATTATGCAAACAAATTTCACTGAAAACGAGGAAAAGAGGAAACCATAGGAAAAGAAATTACAAGATCCCCTGCTGCTCTGAAGCAACTCCCTTGCTTTCTGAAGTAGGCTGCATAAATATTGATCTAGCCGGGATATGCCCTACATTCATTTGCACAGACATTATAAATGTGCTTGAAAATGAGAAATCAATCTTGTTTTCCTGAGAGGTAACCATGTACAGCCAAGAATGTGTACAGATAATGCAAATCACAGTTCTCAGTCTTGCCACTTAACCATGGAGTCAGAAAAGGCATTCTTGGGGAATGAAGGAAAGAGGTTCTTCCCTATTTGCTTATTTTCAGGTATTTCCATTAATCCCTATACATACCACTTAAAACACGTGCCCACTGCAATTCTAACTCTAATCTGTCATCTAACTAGTTTTCTGTATTTTGCCTGCTGAATTTGTTTAGGTTACTGTTTCATAACCTCCTCCAAGCAAGGTGAGGTATAACCTTAGGCATCCCTATAAATTTATGTGTCCCTCTGTCATTAGCCTTCTGTCTGGCTGAGCACTGCAACACTGCAGCTGGGAAAATCATATCATTAGGTTGCAAAAGCAGTAGAATTCCTGCACTAGAGAGCCACAGGGTGGCTTTTGAAACACTGGATGATTAATAATTAATATGTAATTGTTGGATAATCTGTTCAGGCAGTCCAAGTGTAGGAAATATATTAGTATTTTTCCTGGAGAATGCTACTACTAAAATAATAAAATTTTAAAAAGCCCCCTCTTGTTATAACCCTATTTAATAACAGAAATAGTGTAAAACTGCCACATTTTGCTATATATTGTAGTGAAAGATTCTGCCTTTTTACTAAGCAAAGAGTATGTGTTCATAAAGTAGAAGATGTGGCAAATGTTAGCTGACAGAGATATGGAATTGTGTGTCCAGCTGGATTTTACAAAGAAAATGATTCAACTCTTTTTTAATATGAGATTTGTCTTATTTGAACTACCATTTTGCTGATTCCTCTGCCAGTTTTATTTGCTTGACTCATTATTTTCAGTTTTCATCTCCATTTATGCATTCTAAATAACATCACCTTTACAGAAAGCATTTTAAATGGTTTTGTTGCTTCAAAGAGAAAAGAACTTTAAATTAAAAATCTAGAGTCCCTTTTCATAAACATTATTCCAGAACAATATGATGCAGTAGATGAATGGAGTAGGCTTTAGATAATGAAAAGGGTATTTTTAAAGATTTGGCAAAAGCAGGAAGAAAAGATGAGTCAAATGATCCTTATTTCTTCTAATTACTTGCCATGCTGACAGAGCTCACCACCACTGGCCTCAAAACGAAATAATTGTCATGCTGCATTTCAAAGCTGTGATTCAGGAGCTGTGGGATGTGTCTTTCTGTTTCACAACATTGTTATGTATGGAGATACTCACTTATACTGTGAGGATGCTGAACTTAGAATATTCCTGCGTTACCCAAGTGTGGTTTATTTGAACACTGACTGAAATATGCAGAACTTGATAACCTATCAATTTACTCTTGGTGACTAATGATCCTGCATTAAAATGCTGGATATTCTTATAATGGGCAGATGCTCCTCATTATAAAACGTGTTTTGTTCAGCAGTACATTCAATGTGAGTTTTAGCTACGGTGCAGAAGCAATCCAAAATGATAAATTTGCTTACTGAAGGGAGCTGCCAGGCTGTGTACTAAGTGGGGGAGCACAACCATCAGCTTACAGAAAGCAGTGTCTTCCAACAAAACAATTTCAGCCAAAGATACGGAGCTTAGAGAATAATGCAATGTTACAGCTGAAGTACCAGGATAATTGAGTCTATAACATCTGCTCTAAATGTAGTGACACCAAAAATAAGCCCTCCTGTCTGTGTTGTTCCTTGTTAAAGCAGAGTGCAAATATGCAACATGACCCCAGCACATCAGGGAATTTGGGAACAGAAGCAGCTTGCTATCACAATTACCCTTCCTGTGCCAAAGAAGGAACTTTCTCAGCAAAACTATAAAAAAGACATTGCTTGGGTTGTTTTCCAATAACCTTTACAAGAAAGAAGAAGGGATCATACTTAATTAGTCCCCTAATAAGGGATATTCTGCTGACTGTTTTAAAGCATTAGGGTTAAGGTGTTTGATTGAGTTTGCCTTGATTATTGCCTTGATTTTTAGTCATAGAAGCACAGAATGGTTTGGGTTGGAAGAGACCTTAAAGGTCATCTATTTCCAACCTCCCTGACACAAGCAGGGATACCTTTCACTAGCTTGCTTAATTAGAAATTTATAAATTTCTCATAAGATATTGTATTGAATCATTCCTGAAAGAAAAGGGGGGAAGGGAGACAGAGGAAAAAAATATGGGTGTGTTGTAAGGACTAACTCCCCTAACACATTCTTTTTGTTCCAAATTACTACTGAGTTTGATTAACCAGAACGCTTAATTTGCTTATTCCACTCTGTTGTGATTTCCCCTGGTTTGAAGCAGTGGGAAACCAATCCCAGCCCCTGTCCAGCAAATCCACTCACAAATACATGTTGCTGGTTTCCCTTCCACAGTATAAACACAGGGGAATATTCAATTAAATTGAAAACTGACACATTTAAAACCGATAAAAAGGAAATAATTTTTTTGCACAGCCTGCAATTACTTAGCCAAATCCCTTCCCACCTAGTATCATCACAACCAAAATCTGAGCAGGAGTCAAAAGAGGACTGCTAATACATGCATAAAAATAAACAAGAGCTTTGGAAGGGATTTACACTCATGCTTCAGGGGTAAAGACATTATCCAACCACTGCAGTTTTGGGAATAGGTTTCTGAGACTGGTTATCCCACACCATCTACCATCACTGTCCTTTCATCTTTCCTTGAAGTGTGTGGTAAAAAACCCTTTGCAGCAGGACGCTCTCTAGAAGGACCAGTAGTCTAATCCACTTGTACTGCTGAAAAGATGTAGGTAGGAAATCCTGCAAATGATTTTACAAATCATTTCAGTATCTCGGCTCTTGCCAAAAAGCAGCCCTTGTTTAGGTATTTGACAATCTGTCATTAAACTCGTTCAGCTACGACCACATTGACAACCATTTCCTTGCTGAGTGACTCAGGCTGCTAATTCCAGCCTGACAGGTCTTGTCTCACTGAGGTTTTGTGCACGATGAAACTCTGGGTGATGTGATCTCACTTTGACATTCACCCTGCTCCTGGAAGGGTGACGGTCTGAGGAGGTCCAGAGGTCACCTGCTGTAATGCACATTACTTATAATGCTTCCTCTCTGTAGTGAGATGTGTTCATTGGACCTCTCATATAGAGACTTTCCAAATTCCTTGGCTTTCTTCAGGCAGTGCATCCCTTCAGGGATGCTCATGGAGCAGTCTGCGTTTGTGCCTGCCTGACCTCTATCACTCCATGGTGACTCCAGAGCAGTGTGACCACTCCTTTGCCAGCTGGTCTGCACCACTGATGACAGAAGGAGAGTAAACAGAGACTTTCTAGTGGTTGCTTTCTGCATGTTCCTACACAGCTTCCCTGAGAGCTCCTGAGTCTGGTTGCTGGTCTCAGAAACCTCCATGGTCCATCTGATTTGGAAGAGCATTCATTCTCAGAGTAAGTGAAGAGAAGCAGGCATGCCTGATAGTAAATGCTCCCTCAAGGCAGCAGAACTCTGCATAAAGCACCTGAGAACAAAGCATCACACACTGGGAATCAGCGGATACTTTTTGCAAGCAATGCCACCATGTGGGGGAATGATGTGATAAATGGGTTTCCAGCAGTCACCTAAAAATCTGCTACAAGTTCCTTGTATGCTAGGATCTGATCTGAAGAAAATGTAAAAGGGCAGCCAAGAATGGTAGGACACCAAATACTTGGCTATCACCCAGAAACGCCTGCAGCCCAGCTGTGCTAAGCCATGGCGGATGTGAACCCTGGCCAGCAGCCTGACTGCAATTGCTGTGGAGAAGAGCTCTCTGGCTGGCTCTTGCATGCTGTACTATGGACCAACCACATGGAAAACCCCACCATGCTGGGCTTCTTTCAAAAGCCCAACTGCTCACAGTCACAGGTACCAAGGCAGCTCCATCCCTCTGCCTCTTCAACTCTGCAAGAGAGCTCTTCACTGTGTGCTCCACCGTTTGTTGTTTTTTTTTTGGTCAGAAAACGAATGCTTGAGAGAGAGCTTTGTTTGCTGGCTGTATGGCATTCCAGATCCACTACTGGTGCAGGACAGATCTGTTTGGTGTGGCAAAGAAGCGTCTCAGGTTGCTGGGAGGTGAAGATTGTGCTATTATTATGAAAGCAGGTTATCAGTACCTGTTGCCAGAAACAATGTTCCTAAAAATCCAGCTGACTTTCAAACAGCGTTTCCCAACTGTGTGGGGGCCACCAATGGGTTTTCACAATGGTTTCATTGCCTGTCTTATCAAGAGGCTGATGAAAACTTAACTCCAAGGCATGTCTTGATCTGTGGAGTAGTTAGGTCACAGGCACTGAACATCCTGGAGAACATGCTACCAGTGACAGTGCCTGGGCATGCATGTGCTAGGGAAAACTAAGAGCTTATTCTGCTCTGGCAATGAGAATTCACATCAGTTTGGAGAACCTGGTTTACCCTTGCTCTGACCAGATCAGGTGGAGGAGTCTCACAGAGCATTCAGATCTGTTCTTGGCACTTAGAAAGCAACAAAGGACACCTTTGGAAAGGCAAAAGCAGGATGGTGCTGCCTCCGAGTCTGGATGCCAATTTATACATGACTGTAATTTGCTGTATCCTGACCAACATCTGCAAAGCAACCAATGCAGGCTTTCACCTCAGTCAAACCTGGATGCTAAAATATTAGTTGTTCTCCCTTTCCTATGGCTTCCGTTCCTGACTGTCCCAGGCCAGCTTCTGCATGGACTGACAGAGAGCACGGAGCAGGGCACCACAGTGACCCCCACTGTGGGTTACTGTATGGGCAGCCACATGATCTGTCGGTGAAATGACAGACTCATTTTCCTGGAAGTTTTGTTTAGCCTCACCCATGAATACAGAGCTCATTCCCATCATTCCAGTGTATTACAAAGAGCTCTCTTAATCTCATGCAACAGTGTGTCACAGCCCTGTGACTACGCAGTCATAGCTGAAATGGCTGAGCAAGTGTGCAAGCGAGGGGTGGATGTCTGAAGCCAAGGCACCTTGACACAGCACATGAAAGCAATTTTGCACACAAGTTCATGGCTGCCAGCCTAGAAGCCAATGGGCATTTTGTCACTAGAATAGCTAAGGAAGGAAAAAAACACTGCTCTCCTAGATTTAACACCTTATGGTCATTTTCATCAAAGACAGCTCAGATATGTTCCCTACAGACTTCCTGAAAGCCTTTCTGAGAGGGCTGCCTGGGGAGCCACAAGTGACAGTGAGCTATTTTAGTATTAACTTCTAAGTTGATCCTGCCAGTATTTTAATTGCATGAGGCTTTATTTTGTTAATTTCCTTGGAGGACTTCTATGTTTACTCTTAATAAGAGACACCTTTGGAGCTGAAGAAATAAATTTAAAAAGGCTCCTTCAAAGGGCATAATGTGCATCTTTGTTTATACTTCAAGTAAAGTACTGTAGATGCAGCTGTTGATAGCACTCTGTACTGGGATAAATCATCAGTAACACATATTTTGAGGGTTTGGCTTCCCCTGTTCTATTCTCACTTCAGTGCTTATGCCATTCACAAATAAATAACTTGCATTTATGTGATAGATTCTTACTGTATTAAAGGGATACCTGAGAGTCTTCAGGCACAATTCATTTTAATGAAGAACATTCCCATTACCCTGCTGACAGTGCTGCTCCCTCCATCCTGGCACACTGGAGTGGAAACACACCATGCAGAAGAGGCAAATATAAATGAGTAGGGGCACGACCTTTCTAAGCCAACTTTATTGCCAAACCCGCTGTATGGCGGAAACATATCCTCGGTCTCACATGAAAGGCCTTTATGTACAGCCTTTAGACAACAGCCAGTATCCTCCAAGATATTTACAAGGGAATTAATGGGAGATGACTAACATCGTGAAAAGCTGATACCAAAAATGTTGGAATCTCTTGGGTCACTTCAAATGCGCCAGTCATGCTATTTAGGGCATTATGTAAAACCATCACATTCAAGTCACTGTGTTTGCTGCAGCTTAATGAATCCACGTTAATCCATCTCTATCAGTAGTGATGAATACTGTACCTTGAGGAGTTGTAGGGCTCTGAAACAAAAAGGGCTTAAGACGCCATATGAGCAAGAAAGATAAAAAGAAATAATTAAAAGGAAGGATTTATAAAGTTCTGGAAGAGAATATTTTTGTGCATTAATATCTAATAGGCAGCAAAGCTCTTTTTCTTTAAAAAAGCAATAAACAAAACAAATAGCTTAAAATGGAAGAGTAGAAGACACAGTAAGAGGATTAGTGCATGCAGTTGCTGAGTCTACTGGCAATTACAAGGTCTGGCTTTGCAAAGAGTATCAACACAAATTAAAAGCAAAATCTGGAAAATACTGGTTTAACACAGTACTTAATATAACACTAGAATGTATAACATAGACCTGTAATCAATCCAGGTTAATAAAACTGGGGTTCCTTTTCCTCAAGTTTGTTTCCTCTGCAGGTGGCTTTCAGCTCCACAATTAGCTCAGTATCAGCTGCTCTTTGCCTGGAACTGCAGTGGAGGTCCTGTTGTTTCCTTACTTTCTTCATGTGACAGGAACAGAAAGTTTGTGCTGGAGAAAAAATTCCAAAATTTTCTAAGGCAGCTGCACCTCCTGACTGTTTAACTACAATGCTAACAGAGTCCAGCCTGTGCATGTCACAAGGGGAAACATATGTGTAATCAAAGGATCTCCACACCACGCCACTGACAATGACTTAGGAAAACACTGCCTTGCTGAACTCAATACAGGTTAGCTCTACAAGAAACTGAAATTCAAGCGGCCATGTACTGCAGGTGAGAACCACTGCCACCTGAACAACCTTACAGTGGGATTGTGCACCTGGCTCCAGCCCCTCTGCCCAGAGGGAGCTGGGACAGGACCCTAGTTCAGCAAGAAGAAAGTTTCTCAGCTTATTGCTCCACTTTCAGAACAGAGGGACCTGAGTTGTGCCTATCACCTTGACAGAGGTCTAATGTGCAGCCAAGAAGGTACTTGCCTCTTTTCTCTCCATATTATGAACATATTTACACTTATGTTTGTAATGTGCTTTGAAGTGCACTGATGAAGAACGTGTAGTAGTGTTGATATTATGGAAGTGGTTTTGGAACCAGAAATACAGATCAAACCTTGCTGAAAAGTATTTAGGGAGCTGTAGGTACAAATAACCTCCTGGGTCCTAAGAATCCAGTGCTACTGAATATATAAACAAAAGGGCGACTGTAAGATCATTTATGGCCTTTAAATTATATTTCAGGCATTGAGTAATGGAAACGTCCATGTTCCAGAATAGTTCTTACTGTATGCTCAACCTAAGAACACTTTTAAACATAAAAGTTCCCCTGAATAAGCACCATCTTAAATACCTTACTACACTGAAGGCCTTACACGCCAAGATGAGCACAACTGACGTGGAACATGCACACACTATTGTGCCCAAGTACACAGCAGGAGCAGCAATCAGCACAAAATTTGAGTTCCTTGTTATCTGTATATCCAATTTGTTCCTCTAGCTATAGCAATTGCAAATGTGGGTGAGGGGTACGGGTGTATACCTAGCATTTTTTAAAATTAAATTAATCCCTACTGATAAAATATTATTTTGAGAACAATTTCCATATGACAACACTCAATTTCTCTTTAGAGAGAAGGCTATTCTTAATTTGAAAAGGTCCCTTTGCTCATCCATCTCCTGGTGTTTGAATTACACATACAGCGGCAAATGTCTTTTGTTTCAGCATTTTGACATTGAAATAAGTCTCTTGCTTTGTCATCTGTAGAAAAATTCTCCCTTACTACAAAAACAGGCTACTAAAGAACAGAGCTGAGTAAGCTCCCTAACACTCTGCAGGGTTGAAGGACATAAAATTCTTTCTTTCTAAGCTCCCTGCCCACCTTCACATGTTAACTGGAATCACTAAAGTGATTCATACCTTCTTGAAACACAGATGAACATTTAGCAGTATCATTGATGATGACTTATAGCAGAGAAAGTATAAATATAATCTTTCCCATACTAGCATTTCTCAGCACTCATCTCAGCTTTTCATCCAGAGCTGACTTGTCAGTCAATTTTTCTGTAGTCAAGGACTGGGGATTAAGCAATTCCTGTTTAATGATGGCACATTATTTTGCAATGATATCTTAGAAAACAAAACTGAAACTGGGTATTCACTGCATATTTGACATAACTAAAAAAAATCCCTCCGAGTATAGTTCATGGTATTTTGTAGACTCAACAGAGTCTACAAAAGCCATTTACTATCCCACTGCAGCAGACATTTTAGAAAAATTAGACAGAACAAATAAATCATCCTTGAATTGCCTGGCAAAATATTAACTGTAGCTAAACCAAGACGTTACCAGAAATGAAGTGGTATAATGCTAACAAAGAACAGAACTGAACTGGCAGTAATATGAATCAAAGATGGACCTGGTCCTCTCTTCTACATTCATAATGAAAGAGTAAGGAAAACCACAGACATCAGCTGATGCCCATAATATCTCCCTCCCTTGCAGAAACATCTAATAACAGCACAGTGTATCCCCGAGGGCTTTAAAGGAATCTGTGAGAATTGGGGGAGGCAGATTCAGAAGAGGCTAAGCAGGAATTAACACACTGCAAGCACCACTGCAGTCACCCAGTCAGCTCCAGGGATGTGCTCAGTAGCCTGATGCCTCCTGCTCTAGCTGTAGCAGCTGCTAGCAGAAATGTAGGCAGTGAAGATCACAACTCCAGCCTCTCTGAGGATTTCAGATAAGGTCTGGTAACTCTGGATGTAACAATGTCCTCAAAAGTCTTCTTGTGGTTTCAAGACCTTCTGGCATTTTCCTGCACCTGTGTGTGGGAGTGTATAATTTTTTCATTCAGTACAAAGAGTTTTGGTATGGAGTAATTTATAGTAATCTCCAAAAAATTACTTTTTATTCCCTTATTTTTTGTTGCCAACTCCTATAATCAGAAAACTCCTTCTCAAGATCACCAGATTCTGGTTGGAAAACTGCAGATTGCAAACCACCCTGTTTTATTTTACCTGTCTTCCAAACAGCTGTAATCAATCCAACTTTAGAAAAGGGAAATGTGCATTTCACCCTTCCACTTCCTCCTGACAAACATCAATTTCATAAACTCCATTCCCATGTCTGACAACACCAGTTAATCCCTATCAAAATTCACAGTTTCAGGAGAGTTTAAGAGTATATATCAGATAGCGGGAAATGGAAAATAGCAGAGTTTTCTCATAAGCTGGAGAGTTCAATTTAAATATGCATACACTTAGAGATTTCAAGCACACTTCCCTGCATAATGCAAAAATAACCAGGCTGGGTACTGCTAACATTTGAGGTACTAGGCCACTACAGAAACTGCTGCCTTCATATTCAGCAAAGTATGAAAATCCACTGCACGCTCTTTTCTCCTCATGGCTCAACTCAGGGATCATAGGATGCCATGAGCCTTATTGCAGCCTTCTGCTCCTGAAAGAGTTCGCAAGGCAGCAATAAATCCAACAGTTCCACCCCCCCCGCCCCACCCCTCCCCGGACTTTAGTACAGCTACTTTATTTTTTAATTGCATAAAGCCCTTCATGAGTAAGGCTGCTGGCAGCAGTGAGTTAGCCAGGGAGAGCAAGGTCACCTCAGTCGCCGGCCACTTCTCCGAGTTGTATCGCAGATGGTGGCTGCTCTGTGCAGACTCACAGAGTAAATCCAGAGCTGTGGCTATACCACCCCATGGAGGATCTGACCCAAGGTTGTCCAAATGACCTTAACTGTGTGTTCCTACACTACACAAACTATCTCCTCAGAGGACACAACAAGAGTGTGTTTAGTCTACCAAAGGGAGAAAACAAAGCCTGCCAGGGAATACTGTTGCTCCCTCTTAGCACCTTGGGGTAAATGCTCTGGAGTTAAAAAAAAACCCCTCAAAACAGATATTTGAGTCAAAGGGCAATGTGATGTTGGCATGTGAGTAAATGTGCATTGACTACCCATGTGTAATTAAAATTCAGGCTGAAAATCGGAAGGAATTTCCCAACAGGGACGACAGGGTGGCCCTGGGACAGCCTTCCAGTTAGGGCAGAGGACAAATCAGCTGAGCTCCATTCAAACTGATGTTCAGCTTATGTATCTGCCATGTTAGGGGGACCTCACTAACATGTAGGATGTGGTACCTCCAGCCACAAGGGAGAAGGCTGGAAGCCCCAGGAGACCTCTCTTTGGTTCTGTGCTTTGGATTTTTTCTGTGTGTGTATGAACATTCAGGTATTTGAACAGTTTGAGAAAGGTAGATCTTCTCTCTCACGACTCCCACCAAAGAAGAGAAGGGCTGGAAATTGTTTTCTAGAAACATTTCAAGTATTATCATTAATAATAATGTCCCTAAAGGCTGCTGTCTCCTTCTTCTGAGTGTGTGTCTGTGTATGCATGTAGAACATTTCTCTTGCACATTTAAATCTGGGGAGCTGGTGTAACCTCTGTGGAGTAGGTGGCACAAAGGTGGTGCAAAGCAGTAGAAATAAATCAGAATGCAGGAAGCAGCCAGAACTGGAGCTCATATACTCAGTGTTGACTTCTGCTGCGTGCTGCTACTGTCAGAGGAGGTTTTGGGCACCGGTTTAAGCCTTTAATGGCCAAGTGCTGCTGTCATCTTCTGTCAGTCTGTGCTCTTAAATTCCAGAGAAGTTCCTGCTGGTGACTGAAGCTCTAGATAGGAGTCGGCATGAACTCTGCAATCAGATCAACATTAATTTTCAGTTTGTTCTATTCAGAAAGTGGATGGTTTTCACACACAGGTAAACATCAGCTTTGTTGTTACAAAAAACTTTTAAAAGGTAGTTACATGTTTCCATTGCAAGTTCCTTGGGGAATACCTGTCTTCTTTGCCCTTTCATCTGCTTCTAGGTGGTATGAAGACAGTAATGTGGAAGTGTGGAGAAATGTTTTATTAGGAGAGGTAAACTTTAATTTTATTATGGTTTTGGTTTATTTATGGTTCATATATTATACATGCACACTAAAAAGACCGACCAACTAAAAATAGTGTTTCGCTTAGAGTTTATCTCAGGGCTCTCAGTGATGATTTATCTCCCCTAATATTGACGTAACTGGTCAATTGCCCAGAACTCCCGATTTATTGCAGTCTATTGCGTTTTTGATGAATATCTGGCAAGATGCTTCACTGTGATTTTACAAAATGTATTAAAAAGGAGAGCTCTCAGGCAGTAACAGCCCCATCCAACCGGCATTACTCAGCTAAACCATCTCCAGGAGCATGAGATTTCTCTGAATTCCAGTATGGTGCCATTGCAGTATAAAAACTCACAAGTTTACACTGCTAATGGAATGTATCTGATTCTAATTTTCCTTTTCAGTAATTAGTTTTAAATCATGGTAGGTGTTTTTTGAATAATGTTTCCATTTAATGGCTGCTTCTAAGCAATTTTCTACAAGTAGGCATCTTAGGTAATTTTAGTCCCTGAAACACAATGACAGGCTAATGGCAGTGAAACGTTCTCTGTGTCTACTCACAAAGCATCTCTTTCCACGGTATGTGTGCGTATATACACATATATGTTTCCCACCCCCATTTCCATGTCTCTCTCCATCTTGAATCTGGAGAAATCATCTCCCTCTTCGGAGGAGAAAATTGCCTGGGGTCAGTGACTGGGTTATGCCCCGAGGCAGCCAACGGGAAGAACGTGTCAGGTTGGGCAGAGCGGGGTGAGTGCGGCCACTGGACCTGCAGAACCCTCTGACCAGACCTAAGGAATACAAACACGGAGCGCGGGACAAAGTCCTAGAATAATTTTAATACTAATTCAGGCCCGCGCCGTGCAGAGCGGCGGCGGCGGCGGCGGCACACCACGCCTCCCCGGGCCAGCGCGGGGGAGCACCGCGGGGGAGCAGCGGGACTCACAGCATGTTCCGGGTTCCCGCCCTCACGCAGGGCCGGGCTCCCGCTCCGGAGCCTGCGCGGCCCCCGGAGCAGGCGGGAAGCCGCGGGACTGCCGGGATTTGCGGCCGGCGTGGGACTACAGCTCCCAGCGGCCCCCGCGCGCCGCCCGGCCGGGAGTCACGCTGTGTTTATCGGCGAGCCCCCGCCCCCCGGCGCGAGCGGTGGCGTCACCCTCGCGAGCCTCCCTCGCTCCCCGTCGGCTGGTTAATATTCATGAGCCGCGCGCGCGCGGGGAGCAGCGGACGGCGGCGGGATCGCTCGCTTCTTCCCTGTCTCCCTCCCTCCTTAATGGCGCTGGCGACAGCCGGGGAGCGGGACTGAGCCGGGCACCGGCGGAATGCTTCCCGCGGCTGCTACGTAA
>VZTX01003673.1:0-14444 GCA_013400915.1 Pardalotus punctatus | reverse complement strand
AAGTGTAATGATACAAGGAAAAACTACTGACAAAGTCAGAGACAACGTGACACCCTGTTAGGGTGGTGGTAGCAGTCCAAATGAAGTAGTTCAATTGAAGCAGTGATCCTGTGGTAGCTCTTGTCCTCTGAGAACCCAGTAGACAGGGCTCACTTGGGCAGTTTCAAGGCCAGGTTCTATCCAGGTGGAAATGCTTGGCTCCTCCCTCCTGGATGGAGCATCTCCCAATAGGATGAGGTAAGTCCATGAGTCATGTGGTGGGTTCTTGATGGCCCATTGTCTGTCATCAGGGGTGAGTCATAGCAGGAGATAACAGCTACTGCCCCACAGCTGGTGGTAATAGAATACTTAAATACATCTCTATTGTAACCTAGGACACTCAAACATACCTCTGATTACATTTCAGTCCTAAGGGCTCAACACAGACAGGTCATGGGGACAAAGGGCAGGTGTATTTTGAGTGAAATGGGAACTAGAAACTCAAAGTTTACATTGTCATGAATAAATGGTTTAGGTCATTTAACAAATGACCATCAGAAAAAGTAGGTTTAATACAAACTTATAAAAGCACAACAAAGTTCAATGGCAGGCTCCACTCTAGCACTTACTGCTTATATGAAGCATACAAAGGAGGATTGTATTAGAATCACTTTAGAATTATTTACACAGAGACTGAAGACAAAAAAGGGGAGACCCTCCCATTGAGTCACAAGGTTCTATGAAGACACCCTTGCTTTCTAAAATCTTGATGAAGCCTAGGTGTGGCTGTGCCCAAACTTAGCCCCAAAACAGTTTACAGCTAAAGGATTTAACATCCCTTAATCATAGACTAATTTAATACTTACAAAATTATTCAATAGGATGTACTATAACCACATAGGTAAAATTGAGATATTCAGGCTACACTTGCTATATAGGCTGTAGGGTGTGCAAATCAATTCCCATATGGACACACACAGACACATAGAAGTATGTACAAAGTTATATATGCTTGTTGAAAAATCCCCCTCAAGTTCAGTGAAATACGTCAAATGCTTTTGCATTTCTCAACGGGCAAAGGACTGACCCTCGAGGAGTGGAGGATATCAGCCCAGGTCCCATGGGCACCCTCTGGCAACATTTCCTAGAGTACCACAAGTGAGAGCTGGTAAACTCCACTCAAAGAGTGTGGTAGGTTGACCCTGGCTGGACACCAGGTGCCCACCAAAGCCACTCCATCACTGCCCTCCTCAAATGAACAGGGGAGAAAGGTTCTTAAGTCAAGAAAAGGATGGGAAGCAATTACTCGTCAGTTGCCACCATGGGCAAAACAGATTTGATTTAGGGAAATTAGTTGAATATATTACTAATAAAAATCAGAGTAGAAGAATCAGAAGTACAAAAAAAATCTTAAACACAGCCTGCCCCCACCCCTCCCTCCATCCCCGACTTAACTTTATTCCTGAATTTCTACCTCCTACCCCACACTGGTGGAGAGAGACAGTTCATCAGTTATTGTTTCTTCCACTGTTTCTTCCTCGGGGAGAGGAGTCCTTTCCCTGCTGCACAGTGGCATCCCCCCCATGGGAGACAGTCCTCCATTAACTCCTCCAATGTGAGACCTTCCCACAGGCTGCAGTTCTTCATGAACTGCTACAGCAGTGAGTCCTTCATGAATTCACAAATCCTGCCACCAAACCTGCTCCAGCATTGTCTCCTCTTTCCAGGGTTCTGAAGATCCCTGCCAGGAACCTGCTTCAGTGTGGCCTTCCCACCAGGTCACAGCCTGTGGATGGTATCTTTTTGGCATCCACCTTATCCAACATGGGGTCTTCCATGGCCTGCAGGTGGATCTCTGCTCCACTGTGGTACTCCATGGCTTCAGACGAACATCCTGTCTGACCATGGTCTGCACAACAGGCTGCAGAGGAACCTCAGTTCTGGCACCTGGAGCACCTCCTGGCTCTCCTTCTCCACTGACCTTGGTGTCTGCACAGCTGCTCCTCTTATGTATTCTCACTCTACTCTTCTCTGGCTGCAATTGCTCCTGTGCAACAACTTTTTTTCCTTCTCAAAGATGTCACCACAGAGCTGCTGCCATCGCTACTGATAGGCTCAGCCTCAGCCAGCGGCATGTCCATCTTGGAGCCAGCTGACACTGGCTGTGTTGGACATGGGGGCAGCTTCCATCTGGTTGTCAGAGAAGTCACCCCCATAGTGCTCCTTCTACCAGAACCTTGCCACACAAACCCAACGCAGACAGAGATGCTGGTTACAGCCCGCTGTGGTCCAGAAGAGCTCAAAAGGCTTTACTCAAGACCATTGCTCATAGGGTTGTGAGTTGATTTGCTTTAGTCATCCTGGGAATTTTGACTGGAATTCTCCTCAAAAAAAGTCTAATAACAACAATATTGTTCCACTTGGGTTGGTATTTAGACAACAATAAGGTTTCAAGTCTACTCATTAGAAGTCTGGAGCTCATTAGAAAACAAAGGTTTCTGGGAACTGACAGTTCTCCCGATAAGCTCAAGGGGAACTTAACTGCCCATTAATCAAGGCCAAGGCCTAACAAGAATTCCTTGATTGTAGAGTGGTCAAGGCAGGGAGGAAGTGGGGGATGTGCACTGCCACATACACCCAGGGTCATGCACAGTCTTGGGGTGTCCTGTTCCAAGGCTGGTTAGTGTTTAATTTCAGGACCAAATAAACAAAGGCATCAGATTAGGCATTTTCTTAGCCACCTTCCAGTGAGACTGCATCTCAACAAATACCATTCAGCTACTGAAGGCTTGAGCTACAGCCTTGAGGCATTACTAGCATTTTGGGTTTAATCCATGCTAAAAAGGGGTTTAACCTATGCTTTAAAAAAAAAAACAAAAAAAAACAAAAAAAAAAAACCATGCTGTTTTTACAGGCTCCTGAATGTCTGTATATTGTATGAAGGCTGCAGAAATCAGAGCCTTGAAAAGGTGTTAGAGAGACGCCCAGTGCTTCTCAGTCCAAACCAATGCACATCAGCTGATTTCCAACCCCTATGGCAGAGAAAAGCAACATGAACCAGATACAATAAAAGAGGTACACACATAAAAAAAGGCAGGGTGCATGCAGTTCAGGAGCCTTTCCTTCTGCTCTGACCAAAAAAATCGAAAAGACCAGTGGCCAGTCAATAAAAATCAAGACAGAGGTCATCTTGGAAACACCAGCTTTGATTGGAGTCAGGAAACAACAGACAATTGGTGTCAATTGCCATTGAGAGGGTGGGTGTGGTTCAGAGACAGCCAAAGGCTGTAAATAACTCCCAGGTATTGCAGCTGTCAGTATCAGCCCAGCCCTGAGTGTCCTCACAGTCCTGTTCTCTTCATTTTACCTGCCTTAGCAAACTTCCTTTGACCTCCCTCAGCCAGCTGACCACTGGACTCACTCTTAAGCAAGCCTAGGCTGGGTCCAGACCAAATCCCAACAGCCAAACTCCAGCCTTCTATTTGCTCCCCCTCCCAGCTGCCAGCCAAAATGAAGTATGTTTGCAACAACCTACCAGTTTTAGCGCTTTGCTGAATTGCAGCCTAAAACCAGTGTCCGAAACCTCATGGTGCAAGCTGGCACCTAGAGATGTACAAGGCTGTAGAAACCTGGCTCCTATCTCCCTGTGACTTGATTTTCAGCAGATCAGGAACAAAGCTTTCAAGTAACACCACTTGGGAATGGGTCCAGGCTTCCCACTGGACCATTTTCTTTTTGCACAGAACCGTCCCCCCCAAAATAAACCAGTTTGTTGCAATGACAGCAAGCTTTCTGTAAGAGTCTGTTGACAAAATCTGGGCCTTTATTCCAACACTGGAAGGAGAAATGAGTCAAGGGAGTCCTTAATCTTGTTAAGAGCTCAAAGAACTCTGAAACATTAATTGGCCTGTCTAGACCAGCTCTGTGTCTGGACACTGTTATTGTAGCCTCTATTGCAACTGTTGAAATTAGAGCTTGGGACCACACACACACAAAAGTTTCATTTCCTTTCTTTACACTGCATACCCTATTTCCTGCTTGCAGCCTCTTTTCTTCTAGTTATTAACAAAAAAGAACATACTTCTCCATTTTCATTTATTTTTGTACTGTTAAGTTTCTTGTAGCTGAGTTCTTGCTAAGTTTTTTGTAGCTGCTGGGGAAAAAATCTATGGCTGTGATTGCTTTCGAAGGAAAATAAATAAATATGATATTAAAGAGTAAACTTAGGACTGAGGGGGTGCTTATCCGGCACAGATATCATTGTGCAACACAATCTCAAGGGAAGGGCCCCTGCTGATCTCCACAGCAAGGTTCAAGTTTACATCTCAAATTTGGGTAAAATCTGAAGAAAGTCTCCAAATTTTAAAAAACTTGGGATTGGCACAGGATTTCCCCCAGACCACAGTCAGGGTGGACTCTTCATGGAGAAGACGACGCCTCATTTATCCCTGTAAACTGGTGCTTGCCCCGTGCAGTTGCTGCAACACTTGTGGGAAAAGCCAGGGTTTATCAGAAAGCAGATAAACAAAAAGAAGCCCACCAGCCCATGTGGACTGTCTACATGCCCCCCTGTAGAAACCCCTGTGCCTCCTACACCATGCACAGACCCCAGACATGGGGCAGTCAGGGAAGAAATTGATGTCTATCATTGCAGCAGGGAACCTGCACCCAGGTACAGGAGTCCAGGCCATTCATCTCCTGTGGCAGGCAGTAGCAGCGCACTCATGCAGAAGCATCTCTCATGAGGCCAGGTGCACCCAAAGGCTGTTAATGAGTGTCACACTTCTCAGAAATGTCTCACGAGTCATTCCAGTGTTGCCATGAGAGGAAATTGCATGGCAATAAAGCAGAATTATTTTGTTCCTGTTAATTAACCAGAAAGGTGGTAAACATTAACTATCTTTCAGAATCATGTGATGCATACAGATGTTCAGGTTCCCCTCTCAGCACAACACTGTTTTGGTTTTTTTCATTTGGAGGTTTCTGGAGGTGGGCTTTCTAAAGGATCCTGTGGGATATGACAGCACACTGAAGGGGAATTAAATGTCCAGCACAGGAAGGAAAAGCAGCAGCTATGCCTCCATGCATCATTAATCACTGTCACATCCTTTGCCCTACAGCAGTTCAGGGAGTTGGTATGACAGCACTGGCTGCAACAGTGTTCACCCTTCCAACAGAGCAGAAAATGAAAGGAAGATCCAAACATTCCCCTGCATCTTCACTACGCACATGACCACAACTTCACTGGGAGGTCCATGGTCCATATGTGGCATGGCCCAGTAACTTGAAACCATCTTCTGGTTAGAGGCTGAGGTTCAGCCTGGCTGTAGACAGGGTGGAAAGAGACCTATTGCTCCTCTGTAGCACACGGGAAAGCCAAGGGGAGGTCTTCTCCTCATGCCCCGTTGGTAACTGGGAGGTTCCCTTATGTGCTCCAACAGACAAGACTGATGCTGACAGATGCCTGAAACACATCACTGGCACTTTTGTGACCTGTAGCCAGTCATACTTGGGAACCATCTGTCAGTGGTCACCCTGGCCATATGGACAAACCCACAAGCCCCACTTACATGCTGGCCAAACAGCTGGTAAATCCTTATGAAATAGGTGACATCTGCCACCAGCATGGATGTGACAACATTTACAGCATACCTTCTGCCCGGATGTAGCAGGGGCTTGAGATGTCTGATGGATAAGTCTAAGACTAGAAGGGAGGCTCCTCTGTCCTGCAGCTCTGACTGTGTGGTTCCCCAAGCCTTCCTGCCATTGCATGAATCAGAGCCACCTCCAAGCTTGTCAAAGAGGCAAGAGCGCATGTCTTATGAGGTAGCCAGCTAGTTTTGTTTCTTCCTGTCTGCTTTAGGGCATTTCAGCCCTGTTTTTCAAATGCTTTATTATAGATGCCTTTAAGGATACTAAGCTTTTCCGGGATGTGGTAACCATCTTCCTACTCATTCCTGCATATTTGCACATCTAAAATATAATTGCTTTAAAAAATGTCATCTGGACAACTTCTGCAGTGTAAACACAGGCTCTTCAGCATTATTTGTTCAGGCACAGAAATGCAATTGCATGTGCACTTTTGGAAACTGAAGCTTGTGCACATCTCTCTTCAGTGAATATGATGGTTCTGTTATAAGAGCATCTTTTAGGAAATCACAATCTACATGGTTTTTAAACTTGATGCCATATCCACACACAACCATCCCCTGACCTGAGGCAGCAACAAGATGAAGTGCTGTAGGTTTTTGGTAAGAAAATGAGACAGTGACGGTTTATGGATGCACTGCATTTGCAAGGCAAGTTTTTTGGGGGTGGAGGAGGGGTGCAGTGTACAGGGGTGGCTTCTGTGAGAAGCTGCTAGAAGCTTCCCCTATGTCCAATGGATCCAGTGCCAGGCAGCTCCAAAATGGAGCCACCACTGGTCAAGGCCAAGCCCTTCAGCGGTGGAGGTAGCTCCTCTGGGGAAACAGGAGAAGAAGTTACTGTGTAGGAGAAAAGGGCCAGGGAGAGGACTGAGAACATGTGAGAGAAGCAACACTGCAGACACCAAGGTTGGTGAAGAAGAATGAGGAGGAGATGTTCCAAGGACCTGCAGTGAAGACCATGGTGAGGCAGGCTGTTCCCCTGTAGCCCATAGAGGTCCACAGCAAAGCAGAGATCCACCTGCAGCCCCTGGAGAAATCCAGGCCAGAAAAGGGGAAGAGCGTGAGGAGTCCTCCCCCTGCAGAGGAAGGAGCAGCAGAGACAACGTGTGATGAACTGACTGCTGTCTTCTCCAGCTCCCTGTATTGTTGGGGAATGAGGTAGAGAAATTGGCCAGGAAAAAGGGAGAGATGGGGTTGAAGGTGATTTTTAACATTTGGTTTTCCTTCTCATTACCCTACTCTGACTTAACTGGAAAAAAATCCAACTGATTTCCCCTCCAAGTTAAGTCTGTTTTGCCCGTGATGGTAATCAGTGANCAATCATTTTTCCTTCATGTTGCTGACAGCTTCTTTACTGCACTGCTACAATGTCTCCAGACATCAGATCACCCATTTCAAGGTCACAAGTGGAGCATGAAAGAGCTGCATGGCTATCCTAAGAGAGGAAATACACTTGCTCTTCTGAAGCCAATGAAGATGACACAATGCCCCACATCCATTCTGGGTTTTGGAGCAGAGAGCACCATAGAGGCACTTGCTTTCGGGACCCTAGGGCCAAATTTGTCTCTGCAGTGGCCCAGGGAGAGTGCAAAACTGGGAAGACAGGAGTATGTGAGTCCCAAACCTTCCCAATAAGGCTGTGAACAACTCTCAGTGTACAAACCACATCATGTATTTTTAAATCAGACCTGACAAATGCATGACTGCTGAAGGTCAAAGTCTCTGTGGCTTATGCATCTGGATCCCTCAGCCTGCAGGTTGTGCAGGAACACGGAGGTTAGTGAAGCAGATTCAGAACTACACTGAAATGTAGTATTTGACTTCCATAAGAAAAGATGCAGAGCATGGTGAGAAGAAAAAAAAACTAGGAGAGGTAAGGAACTAACCAAAAAAAAATAACCATAACAGGGAAGAGGGTGAAGCTTAAAGAGAAACAAAGCAGAACAGCTTTGGGCACTAGCTAGTCAAAAGCAATGTTTGTCATTGACACTGGTTTGTAATTTGAATGTGATGCAAAGCAAAATGGAGAACTAAACCTTATCCTCACACCCCTTCTCACACACTGCCTCCTGTGGGCAGCACAGTGTGGTCTGCCACAGCTGGCTGCCAAAAGGCACTGGACTCCTACATGTTCGATCAGGAGATCAGAGCCAGTCTTGATGAGAGGACACCTGAACAGCAGCAGTCAGATCAAACACTTCGGGAAACCACAGGAGCCTACCTCTGGTACATAGGGGCTTTTTTCTGTCTGTGAACAAGCTTATAGAAGGCAGCTAAAGATAATTACAGCTTGCAACTTCTCTACAGTATTTTACAAAGCACCCATGTGCAATGTTGACACTTTTAACACAAATGTGTTAGTCCATTGATAACACACCAATTCAGTGTATTTCATTCACAAACCTGCATTTAAGATTAAGAAAATCAAAAGCACCTGGCAAACTATGCTAGTGGATATTGGCTGGTCCCTGTTGATTTCCTGGAAACCCTCTGATGAAAAGGGTCCTGCCCACACAATAATGATAGTGTCATTAGTAATTTCCAGGAACTAATGGTATTTCAGATAAATTCTAAATGAAAAGCACTGGACCAAATACCTGAAGAACTGGGTTTGTGTGTGAAAGTTTTGGTAGCAGGGGACTGCAGGGGTGCCTTTTGTGAGAAGCTGCTAGAAGCTGTCCCCATGTCCAATGTAACCAATGCCAGCCAACTCCAAAATGGACCTACCACTGTTGCTCATGGGCTGGTGAGCCCATCAGCAACACTGATAGCACCTCTGGGGAAAGAGATTTAAGAAGACACCAAGGTCAGCAAAGAAGAAAGGGGAGTAGGTTCTCCAGGCACCAGAGCAGAGAGAGACTCCTCTGCAGCCTTTGGTGAAGGCCACAATGTGGCAAGCTCTGCCCCTGCAGCCTATGGGAGTTCATGGTAGAGCAAGACCTACAGGATCGGCAGTGTGTGGTGGACTTCATGCCCAGAGCAGGGGGATGCCCAAGAGAGGCTGAGACCCCATGTAAAGCTCACTCTAGAACAGGTTTCTGGCAGAACCTGTGGACCCATGCACAGAGGAGCCTATATGTGAGCAGGTTTGCTGGCAGGACTTGTGATCCCCCAGGAGACCCAGACTGGAGCATGGCACTCCAAGCAAGGGACCAACACTGGAGTAGTTCATGAATAACTGCTGCCTGTGGGAAGGATCCACATTGAAGAAATTAATGGAGGACTGTCTCCCATGGGAGGCACCCCACGGGGGACCAGGGTAGACATGTGAGTGCTGCTGCTTCAGAGGAAGGAGCAGCAGAGACAACATGTGAGGAACTGACTGAAGCTCCCACTCCCCATCCCCCTGTGCCACTGGGGATTAGGAGGTACAGAAAATCAGGAGTGAAGATGTGCCAGGAAAAAAGAAGAGGTGGGGAAAGGTGTTTTAAAGTTTGTTTCTATTTCTCATTATCATATTCATGACTTTAACTGGCAATATATTAAATTAATTTCTCCAAGCTAAGGCTGTTTTGCCTATGACAGTAACAGCAGAGTGATTTCTCTGTCCTTAACTCACAAGACTTGTGTTACAATTTCTCTCCCCTGTGCAGTTCAGAAGTGGGAGTGATAGAGTAGCTTTGGTGGCCAGCCAAGGTCAACCCACCACACCTGGAAGCAAAATACACACCAGCCATTTTGTCCTCCATGTAGATACTACATACACACTTACTCCTCACTACTTGCTTCCTCAAAGACATCTCCACATGTGCCTCAATAGCTGGTCCTGAAACACCAGTGTTTGCCTATAATCAGGCCAAATGAGCAGATACTGTCCCCTTGACAAAAAGCTGTAAAAATGCACATGAGCCCAATGAGGCAAAAATCTCTTATCTGCTCTCCAGGAGTCTCTCGGTCTCCCACTCGGCAGACATCCAGCACATGCATAGCAACCACAAAGTGCAAAATTTCAGCTTCATGCTTTGGCAGCCTTGAAATTCTCTTTTCCTCTTTATGCACTGCTGTCCTCAAGGTCAAGAAACTTGTAATACCCTCCTGCTCCCCAAAGAGTCTTGTTCCTTAGTAGCAGCAGGGGACACTGAGTACAGACAAATTCAGCAGCATTCCCTAGAAAAATAAAGGATCCCCTAAAAAAAAGATGCCGTTCTCTAGAAAAAAATGAAAAGACACATCAGCGTCTCATAGGAAAAATGCAGGTCTGCTTGCTCCAGCCTGCTCTGCTACCCAAGGAAGAACAGAGGCTGTGAGCATGGAGGAGGTGACTGAGTTTGAGACAGTTAAGGCAATTACACAACAAGTGTTGTATTGATACGAGATCAGAAGTGCCTTGACACCAAACAGTGCAGATGAACATTCCCATGTTTTCAGGTATCATGCCAGGGAATCTTCCCTTCTGAGGACCCAGAACACACCATAAACCCAGGTGAGCCCAGAGAAGCTCTCTTTAAAAAAAAAACAAAAAACAAGTTCCTTCTAATAAAAGTCCCAAAAGGAGAAGCTTCATCAGCTCTGGTGTGTTTTGAAATTATTTTCTCCAAAGAACTTACTAAAAATGAAACAAAAATGAATGAGAGGGAAGTACCATGGATTCCCAGAAGGGCTTTGTCAACATGCCCCCATGGTAATGGGAGATGAACTGTGGCTAAGATATTTGTTCTCCTTTTTTATTCCTCACATTTTACTCAACTTTTCCTCTCATTTTTTACCAGACATGTTCACCAAGTGTTCAAAAGACTCTGGGCAATTATATCTGTAGTACATCCACCTGGGAGAGAGAAAGCAGCTGTTTCCTCTGTGATTTATGCTGGCACAACACCAAGTATACCTATCCAATTATTAAACATTTATTGCACCTTCAATAGGTCAGTTACAAAAGCAAAATCTTCCAGACGAACAGGCTGGAGGGAAAGGGAAAGTACAATTAAAGGCTGCTGCTCCATTGCAGTGTCAGGGCCAGGTGTAACATTCTCAATTTTCAGTGCAAGGCACTGGCAAATAACCTGGCTTTCCTATGGTAAAATCTAATGCTGCTGTGGCTGGAGTTGTTGCCTATGGCAATGTTCCTGGAACTGTCTGCACCATTTCTTAATGTCATTTCAGTCACCCCAGACTGGCCATCTGGGCCATGCCTGTAGTAGTGTCATCCTTGTAGCTGTCCCTTTTACTGAATGACACATTTGAGTGGTCAGGAGACTTAACAATGGTTTTGGGAGACAGAAGTTTGTCTTGGACATGCTCACAGGAGCTTGGAGAGGTTAACTTGCGAGAAGTTAGCACAAGCTGCTGGATCCGGTTTCCTGCTCTTTTTTTCTTTTTCCATTTCCATTGCTCTTCCTCTTCTTTTTCCCTCTTATTTTTGTGTTTCCTCACTCTCCATTGCATGCCCATGGGGAAATGGAACATGAGTGACTTGTGTGCCAGAGTCCAAAGCCTGCAAGTGCAGGCTTTGAACTGGTTAATGCTTTGCAATGCCACACTCAGGATGTCCAGCTGCAGACCTCCAGCCTACCTCGGCTCTCACCACTCAATGACGTTTCTTCTAGCTACCAACATGAACTGGCACACAAAGAAGAAAGACAAAAGCAAGCTCTGGAAATCAGATTCATCATTCCAAAGCCCAGCAGGGTTGCCTGCCCTTGACTGCAGACAGGTGAACAGATCTGTAAAGCCACATGGAGCTGTGGGGGCATCACACTGGGACTATGTGTCACAGCTCCAGCTCATTCAGCCAGATGGACACCACGAGGCAGCCACTGCTCATCTATCACTCTGAGGGATGTGTCCAAGCCTTCTAATTAGGGAATATAACAGGGGGTCAGGAGCTTAAACTGGTACCTGCCTAACTAGTGATCTCGTCAGGGATTACAGCTGCCCACCTCTCCTACCCTGCTTCCAACCTCTCCCAGCAGCTCAGAAAGAACTGGAAATGTAATTTGCTCAGCCTCCCAAATCTACTGCAGGTCTGACCCTGAGCACATTCTGAGTTACACCTCCAGCTCTGGGTGAAGCTCTTCCCCACTGCTGGCACATGTTGCTCTCACCTAACAGATGACAAAAATCAGCACAAGAAAACTTCAAAAAAAAGGATGCCTTCCATCACAGGAACTTTAAAGGTGACTAAAACAAGGCAAATTTTCATTGAATTCCACCTAGATGTTTGTGAGGATCATTGCATAGGATGAGCTCTTCAAAAACACAGTGCTTTTTACTGGCCTACACCTAAGTGGTACTGATTAATTCTCTTGAGGGCACTTACATTTAGACCTGCTAACTTCCTCTCCCACATTCCTTCCACACATCCAAGGAGTGTGTCAAATACACACTTACTGTGCATGCGTGGCACAGACATTTGTCCATCTCCAGACCTTTTGAAAGAGAAACTATCTAAAGACTGATTTTTAAAGCTTACATTGCAGTTTTACTCTGTCCCTCCTTGGGCCACATTTTCTGACTTTCAGAAGCAAGCAAACACACCTTCCTGAGTGTCTTTAAGTGCTTCCTTGTTCCCCCCTGCATTTGCCAATTGGCTACCATACTATCAAGTGACTCCTGGGTATGACACATCATATAGCAGTCTGCCAAAGCATGAAATTCATGTGATTTTTAACTTCTCCACAGTCAAATTGCATATTTTTAACATCCACTCTCTGGCAGCCTGGGGGAGAGGAGCATGTTGCATTTGTGGCTGTGAGGAAGGTGGGTGGGAGTGAGGGCACATGAGAAGCTGAGGCACCCATGGCTGAGTGACTGTGTGAATGGGACAGCTACAGCATTGTTGAGCTAGACAATGAGACATTCCATCATTTTTTAAAAAATAAACAAATAAATAAATAAAAAGACAAAAATAATAAGAAACCAGGGTGTGTAGATTTTTTTCCCCATTTAGAGGACATGCATTCCTCTGTACCATTTTTATTATGTGCTGTCATGACTGTAATTACTGCAGTCTAAGAATCAAACACAGATCACATAAATTATATTACTGTCCAGATATTTTAGGCATCCATACAACAATCTTACTGCAACATTTTGGACTTCAAACTGCTGTATGTCTAAAGTCTGTACTTGACTGTATGCACTGCAGGAGGCAAGTGGCCACACATGGCACCTGAGGAGGGGGGTACCTGTCCTTGCAGTTTATAAAGGGTAATACTTGCCTATAGAAAGCTGTTAGTTTCTAAGAATTTATTATCTGGATGGGCTGTTTCCTGCCTCTGCTTGCACTGGCTTCTGCGAGAGCCACACAATGCTGAGGCTGAGCTGGGGCATTCAGGAGTTAGATTTTGAAGGTAGTCTGGCTCCTTACCATTTTATCCTGCCAGGCAGCAAGTTGTAAAGCAAAGTGCCTTGGCTGATAAGGAATTCTTGCTTTCTATTGGGCCAGCAGCAGCACCTGCACATCCCCCAAGCAGCACAGGGCACACCTACCAGCTGTGTCAGTCAGCCACAGGGCACACGGACACAGGGACAGCAGACACCAGCTGGAAGAAAATCTGAAACCCAACAGAAGCCACCAAGCCCTCGTGGTGCTGCTTCTCACCCACAGGCATCCTGGCTCCTCCGATGATGCTACCAAAGAAAAAAAGGGGATGCTTATGGCATCAAACAGGCAGGGGAAGAAACAGGGAGAGTAGCATCCAAAGTGCTTCAGGCAAGCAAAACCCACCAGGTCTGGAAAGAGCTAGACAGGAGGAGACCTGCTGTGGTGCAACTAAAGTTGAGCAAAAAGGGATGCAACCACAGGGCCAGAAAAGAGCTTCGTAGTTCTGCTACTGTAGTAAGCCACACACTTACTAAACTTCCAAAATGAAAAATTACTTACTCAGTTCCCACCACAAACAAAGCAATGCATCAGGGGCCATCCTGTTGGGATGGATTGGTACCTGTATCCAAGCCAACTGCATTTTTGTTTTCTTTTTTATTTTCAAGGCAGAAGCGTGGTTTTCATTCAGAATCTGCACTAAGTCTCCCCATCCTTTGCTAAGGAGTACCCCAGAGCAAACCTTTCACAGGCTGGTAACCCAGCTGCTCAAACGTGCAGAAGCAGCCTATTTATGACACACCCGGCACCAATATCCCAAAACCTAACCTTTCCTTTGTCCTATGCAGTGGGAGCTGGAGTCAGCAACGTCCAGAGGCCAACACAAAATCATACCAGCCCAACAGAAGAAAAGGAGGGCTGCGGCAGTCCTGTTTTGCACTGTGGGGTGGGCAGTAGTGGAGTAATGTGGTAAAAAATAAGGGTATCTCCAAAACAGAGAGAAATAAACGAGATAGACAGGAACTTAAGGTTCCACCACAGAGTCCCCTCGGCTAGAAAGGCTGAGTTGTTACTGTAAGCAGTCTTTCTGGTCCTAGCTGAGTCCCCCCATCAGGGACGCTACGGGTTACGGTCAGTGTTTACGCCGGGCAGGCACCGCTCGTGTCGCTGAGCCTTCTGCACTGCGGAAAGGCCCGCATCCCACAGAGAAACGGCGCCACTCCGTGCTTTTGGTGGCGGGAAAACGGGGAAAAAAAAGAAAAAATATTCCTGTGATGTATTCCCGCCTTCCAGCTTTACAGCAGCCGCGCTCTGACCGCACTACGGGGAACACCACATCCCTTTATCGTAATGCGAGCAAACCGCCGCGTCAGACAGGGCTGCTCCGCGGGGGGATGCGGGGAGGGGCCGAGTACTTCCTGCTCATCGTTACACAGCAGTTTTTCAGCCTTCCGGGGCTTTCCTTTCTTTCGCTGCCGCTTCTCCCCGGCCGCCGGCAGTGACGCACAGTCGCCTCTCGGCCGGGGCTGCACGGCGCGGGCGGAGCTCGGCCCGCG
>VZTX01003671.1:0-20869 GCA_013400915.1 Pardalotus punctatus | reverse complement strand
CACCTCCCCACGGGCTGTGGGTGGATCTCTGCACCCCCCTGGACTCCATGGGCTGCAGGGGGACCACCTGCTCCCCCCATGGTCTTCACCACGGCCGGCAGAGGGTTTTCAGCTCTGGCACTTGAAGCACCTCCTCCCCCACCTTCTCCACTGACCTTGGTGTCTCCATGTTCTTTTCCCTCACATATTTTCACCTCCTCCTCTGGCTAAAAAGAAGTGTGTGCACCCATTGTTTTGATTTCTTCGTAAATATGTTTTCACAGAGGCGTAACTAACATCTCTACTTGGCCCAGGTTTGGCCAGCAGCATGTCCATCATCTTCAGAGCCATCAGAGAGTGGCTCTGCTGGACAGCGTGAAAAACTTTCTGAACCTTCACACAGGACACACAAGAGGCATCTTTGTGCCCCTTCCTACCCACTAGCAAAAAATGGGCCAAGTAAAACCACCACACACTGACAAAACTAAACACACATCTGTGTCTGTAATTGCATAGGTTTTCCATTCAAATGCAAAACAAAAGGGAACAAATAAAACTCCTGTTTTTCTCAATGACTGGAATACAGAATTGCTATAGCTGTATACAATTGTAGGAACAATATAGGATGTTGACCAGTTGGAGAAAAAAAAAATTAAATGTATTCTTTCTTTAGTCCTTTAGATGGCTATACTTTTCTATTTTTCTCCTAATTTTATGAAGTATACATCTGCTGTTTAAGAATTAAATTCAAAATAAATTTCCAGAATATCCAAAATCCAAGCAGAAATAGTAAACCAAATTATCCAAAGCTTTGTGGAAGATATACTGGGCTTTGAGAAAGAGGACTGTTGACTTCTTTGTGTTACTCATTAAATAATTCAACCCATTCCAATTTAGAGTCTGTAGGCAGGATGATAAGAAACAGCAGCTCTTGTGGTTTTCATTTGTGCTGGATATCAGAGGAATGTGCAGGCTAATGTTAATGGAGGATAACTGTCCCGCACAACCAATTAGAGCTATAGATTCTAATCACAAAAGTAGCTGAATGTGAAGCTATCTGTATTAATGCTGAAGTGTCTTTCATTAGACAGGCACAACCCCATTAAACTAGAATATTTTTTGGTTGTGTTCAAATCTTTTCTGCAGCACTGGCTACAGTTTCACCAAACAAAAGAGAATAACTACTGAGCTATTGCCAAATTCATAATCAATTGATACAGAAATATATATCTATAGTCTGTGCATCAAAGATATAACTGCACAATTGGTTTTCAATTGGTTTAGAGGTATGATTACAATTATATTTCTTGAAGGGTACTTAAAGATATATTTCAAAATATACATGCTTTTCTTATGCTTTAATTTTTTCTACATGTCCTTGTCAAAAAGAAACTAATTTTCTCCAATGTGTGTGCAAATGCCCAATTCAGTTAGTTATTTCAAGTGGTATCTTTAAGAACAGATGAAAGTTACCCAGATATCAACCATTCATCAGAACAACTTGAAACAGTTTAACCAAATTATTCCCTACAGTATGTCATATATATCCACAGCTAGACATATATAGATATTAAATCCAGCACCTTAGGTTAAAAAAAAACTTCTAATGACAGAAAGTGCTGCAATTCCTTTGAAGACAAGTATTATAAATGATTGTAACCTTGTATCTCCATTGTAAATTAGACACATGAACCCTATAGGATTATCATCTTTGCTTAATTAATACACATATGTGAATGCAGTCACACAGAGCTTTTCTGTACATTTTAGTGGGTCAATACAGTCATTCACATTATTTCCAAAAATATGAGATCTTTTTTGCAATCACACAAACATTCGTATTATTGCCCATGTTCTCTTTCATTCAGATTTTTATACTGCTCCTTAAAGCACTTTTACTTGAAGGCTCCTTCTAGTCTCTTCCTTTTTATTTTGGGTTTCCCTTGGCTGGATTAAAAACTGGCTGGATTTCCTGGCAAAGCAAGAGGTCATGAATGGAGTTACATCCAGCTGGCGGCTGGGCATCAACAGTGTGCCCCAGGGCTCAGTATTGAGGCCAGTCTTGTTAAATAACTTTATCAATGATCTAGACAAGGTGCTTGACTGCATCCTCAGTAAGTTCACAGATGGCATGTGTTAGGCAGGAGTATTGATTTTCTAGAGGGTAGGAAGGTTCTGCAGAGAAATCTGAACAGGCTGGATTGATGGGCCAAGGCCAACTGTATGAGGTTCAACAAGGTGAAGTGCTGGGTCCTGGATTTGAGTCACTACAGGTGTGGGGGAGAGTGGCTGGAAAGTGGCCCAGAAGAAAAGGACCTGGGGGTGCTGGTTGGCAGTGGCTGAACATGATCCAGCAGTGCCCAGGTGGCCAAGAAGGCCAATGGCATCCTGGCCTAGATCAGCAATAGTGTGGCCAGCAGGACCAGGGCAGAGATTGTCACCATGTACTCGGCACTGGTGGAGTTACACCTCAAATCATGTGTTCAGTTCTGAGCCCCTCACAGCAAAACAGACCTTGAGGTACTGGAGAGTATCCAGAGAAGGGCAACTAAGCTGATGAAGGGTCTAGTGGGTAAATCCTATGAGGAGCAGCTGAGGGAGCTGGGGTTATTTAGTCTGGAAAAAAAATTAGGCTTGGGGGACACTTTATCTCTCTAACAATACCTGAAAGGAGGTTGTAGCCTGGTGCTGTTTGACCTTTTCTCCCAGACAACTAAAAACAGGATCAGAGAACACAGCCTCAAGTTGCACCAAGAGAGGTTCAGGCTGGACATCCTTTTCACAGAAAAGGTAGTTAAACATTGGAATGGAATCCCCAGGGAGGTGGTCGAGTCACCATCCCTGGAGGTGTTGAAGAAATGACTGGACTTAGTTCTTGATGAAATGCTGATCAGTCAAAGCTAGTCTCGATGATATTCGAGGTTTTTCCAACCAAAATTACTCTATCATTCTACCCTTTCATGAAATCAGTTATATGGACTTGGCAAGACATGTGCAGACAATGCATAATCATACAAGCCATGCATCAGAGAATATTCCCACTCATGAAGATTGCCATTGGTTGCAAATTATAATCAAAAGTGGAGAGAGAAATCTTTTAGCATTCTCCAAAAGATTTTCAGTCTGTTGAAACTTTAAACCTAGACTGTAAATGAATAATTTCTATGAAGACTGTGATTGAAATTTGGGACAGTATCTAACAAAAAAATAATAAAGCAAAGCTATGACACTAAGGCATTAGGAGAGGTGAAAGGGTAGACAAGAAAGAGTCTAAAAGGAGCACTAACGAGAGAGAATATAAGGTTGGAAGAAGCTGTGGAATCACACAAGCAACACAAAAACTAGAACACAACCAAAGGTATAAAGGGACAGACAGAAGTTTAAATAAACCACAGAAATGTGATGTCAATAAGACTGTAACTTTAGACAGAGTGTCATGAGAATGTCTGAAGATAAAATATTAAGGAATAATAAGCAAATAAGGATTCGAATTGAGAAGGAATTGAGAAAGGATGAGGGGAATTAAACATCACCTTCTTTTTAGTGAAATAAACAAATACATAAATATAAACAGTAGAAATGGACAGATACAAGAATGCTACAGTGACAGAAATGCTTTTTTAAGGAAATTATTGTTTAAGAAAATGAGTGGCAAATAAAAAGAAATAAATAATAAAAGTGTATAATATTAGAGGTCTTTAATCTTCATTTTTCCCATTTCCTCATAACATGTTTAGCTGTGGTAGGAATTTATGCCAGACTATGTTGTTGTTTCTATTTAATATGTATTTATAAAAGTCACCCATAAAACTAATTAATATTCTATTTCAGTCATTTGTTTACCACATGGGAAAGACTGGATTTCTTTCATTTATATTAAAAAACAAACCAAACCAATGAACCAAACAAAGCCCAAAACCTTGCTGTGTCAGTTTTCTTGGCAGTCTAGGTTATGTTGCACAATGGCAGGTAATATTGATTTAGTGCTAGAGTCAATTATATAGACTGCTAAGCTGATATGAAGATCACTAAGTGATTATTGAATTATTAGCTCAGTATATCACTCCCCAGCACAGATGCAAATCTGAAAGACTTGTAACTGACTTCATTGCCTTTTCCCCCTTTTCTGCCACGCCTTTCCTCAGTTACTCAAGCTAACATGCCAAATTTAATACACTGTACTTCATTCGTACTCATTTCCTCAGGTTTTATGGTTTTTATGCAGAGCTATGTCACATCTAGAAAATTGTAACAATAATCATAAGTTCTAAGAAACATACAACAACTGAGGAAAGTCATACTTACTCCATACCTGAAATCTTCATCTGGGGAATTGGTCAGTAAGATGATAGTGATGATATGTCCATGGAAGAGGAATGAATCATAGCTGCTGAATTCCCAGACTGTATCACCAAAAGGGAAAATGGGCTCTGACATAGTCACAGAAGCAGAAACCTGCAGTTTCCAGCTTCTCTGGGAGAGAAAGTATAAAGGAGCTGTTACAAAAAAAATTAGATCTGCAAGAGCATTTGGCCCATCTACAAGCTCCTCCAAAACATGGGATCAAGAATGCACATATAAGAATGAAGGCATAAGAATAGGCACCATTTCTCTCTTTCTATACTATCAGCTATGCTATCATTCATGTACCATGTCATTTTCAGATTCCTTATAGTTTTGTTTTTTTGTTCCATCTTGAGTTAAGCCTCTAATCTTTCCCCCTTCCCCAATTAGGCATCCCTGTTTATCTCCACCCACAAGTCCTCTTTCTATTACCATTCTAATTCTTATCATTAAACTCATGCTTATAGTGTGAGCTCATTTTTCCAAATATTTTCATTTATTTTTGCAAGCAGTAGTACAGAGTCTCAATGGGTTAAGTTTTCGGAAACTAAGACCATCTATGGTAATTTTACTTTCTGCTAGGATATACATGTATGTCTGAGAACTGAAGCTGTTTGATAAAAAAAACTTAATTGTCACTGAAGCTATTTTGCATCATCTACATACATTAATATTAGCATAAATCTTCTGATCTTTATCAAGTATTGTTTTAATATATAAAATTCTTGACCAATGCACCAGTAATTGGTCTAACACAGAACCAATAAGAAGCAGGAATAGAAAAAATCTCAGTGATGCATGATAGTTTTCACCAAGTCATTTAATTAAAGCTTTGAGCCACGCAGAGTATGAAATCTGTAGTTAAGGTTGATTAGTCTTCAGATTATAAGACCCTCTTATAATGACAATAAATAGGAAACAAATTTCACACAAGAGAGTGACTAACAGCCTTTTGCTGTCAAATTGAAATGCAAAGATATCTAAAAGCATAGCCACAAGGCTGAGATTCTAGTTAGTTATGACGAGGGCAAAATTAATGTAAATCATGTTTGCCCTTTCAAGCTTAACAATTAAAGTTGGCAATGGTGTTAGCATTCTTGTTAAATTTTGAATAAACAAAAATCACATAAACTCCTGCAGAAACCTCTTCAAAAACCAAATCAAAGCTATCAATACCAGTAAGGAAAATAGTATTTTAAGGAAAATTCTTCAAAATGAAAATTTTTTTTTGAGATAGTTTTGAGGATATCAGAAAAATGAAATGAGAAAGGACTACAGTACATGAAATTTCTCATATTATAAACATTCATAAAAATGGCTAAGCCCTCAGAAAAATCTGAAAGTAATTTTTCATTGACAAGTAGATTTCTTGTCCTTTAAATACCCCTTTTTTATCCTGACTACTTCTGTATTTTTAATTATTGCCCTATGCAAAAAAAGATAATACTATTTATCTATTCTTGGGCTAAATTTTTACTCAAAACAAAAAGCTTCACCTTTAAAAGGGTAAAACTAAGTGGGAAGTTAATGTCATGCCATCAGGGCATACTTTAAATGAAGGTGTTATTCCTGCATTGATAATCCCAGTACATTGAAAAGTGACGACTGTTTCAGTGACAGAAAAATGTTAATTTATTTATGCAAGTTTCTGGGACTGGTTATTTGAGGGTGTAGGTGGAAGCTCAGATTTGCCTACCTGCCTTTGTATGCATCCAATGGAAAATCTCGTAAATTGTTCGATGTTTCACTTTTGTTACATTTTTATGGAGGTCTAAGATAACCACACTAGCAATCTATGCATAAATGGATTCAACCTATGTATAAATATGGTGGAAGACCATTAAGAAACCTTACTTTTGAACTAACACATCACCTAACATTAAGATATGCTGAGATACTGAGTGATTTTGAGCTGTTCAATTGATAGCAAATCAACTACCAGAGCAGGTAAAATTAAGAAGAGCATTTATTATCTTCTTTTTTGCATTTAAAACCCAACCGACCAAGCAATGAACCCACCAACCAACCAATCAACCAACCAGAAAAATAGAAGGTGGTCCTAAGATGCCAAAGTTTCTGTTCTGAATCACAGATGTATTCTCTCTTTGCTTGGTACAGTATAGTTTTCCTACAGAAAAAGGAGAGACTGATCAGTTTTTGAATAATTCATAAAAGTATTTCCTTCCAGACTTCAAAATATTTCACTTATAGTTTTCAAACAATAGCACTTATACAGAAATAGCTATTTTAAGCACTCTAAAGCCTCCTGTGGTCTTTGCACAAAAGTTCACTGCAGGTATAAAATAAAGAGAGATGAAATATTCCCCCTAAAACTTAAACAGTAAAGTATTAATAAATATTTCTGTATTATGGCATGATAAGTTTTCATGTCTGCTGATTACAGTAATACTGGAAGGACCCATAGAAAACTCAAAAATAACACCTCACATTTTTATTGAAAATAGACTGCTGAACAGAAAAATGTCCACTATGATGTTCTGTGTGGCGGTGGATCATACCAACACTGCAGGAAAACCTCCTAAACTAAACACCCCCTGGAAAACACAATGGTCTTTCCCCAGAACTGTGTAATCCCCTATCTTTGTAACCTAACCCTAAATCCTACCCTTCCCTGCTCCCCGTTGGTTAAGGGGACTTCTCCCCGCCTCCTGTTATCTGGCCCCAGATCGTCCCTATAACTGGGGGCTCTCGGGGCCATCTTGCTCTCTTTCTACCTTGGACCCCTTCAGAAATAAACGTCTGGAACTTCCAGGAGAGAGGGCCTCTGAGTTCTTTGTCTCTGGGGATGCCAGGGCTATCCAGCTCAGTGGGTGAGTGAGAATTGTGCCTGACACCGGCACGGGTGTGAGAAGAGCCGTTCTGTACAAGCACCAATGCAGTGCTGGCTGAAGTGATCTCTCAGACGCCTGAGAGACACTCTCGGTAAAAGCAGAGGCTTATTCCACCCCCCGCTCTGCCCCACGGCATAGTTCTGTGGTGTGGAATATCCCTTTGGTAAATTCTGATCACCTGTCCCAGCTATGTTCCCTTCCAGTTTTTTGTTTGCACCTCCTCAATGGCAGAGCACAACACAAAGGGAAAAAAAACATCCTTCACTGTGGACTACCTTTCAAATATCAAGGCTAGTGGTTTAGCCACTTCCTGAGCTTATTCCCTCAGGATTATGAGGTTCATACATCTCATTGCACCTGTGGGTGCATCTCAGCAGTGGACTTGTGCACCTTTGAGTTCCCTAGATGGTAAAGAACATGATCTGCAGCATGTGGGTTTTCATTCTTCCAGTCCCTTCCTTTGCTTTCTGTGATTCAGGTGGTGTGGCTGGGGAACTTGCTGGTGAAGATTGAGGCCAAAAAGTCGAGTACTTCAACCTTGTCTATGTCCCAGGTCACCAGGTCTCATGTTTTCTTCCAAAGAGGGCCCATATTTCCCCAGTCTTCTTTTTATCACTGACTTACCTGTAGAAGCTTTTCTTTTTGTCCTTGACCTGGATGGCCAGGTTAAATTCTATCAATTTAGCTTTCCTAACCTGATCCCTCATGGCTTACACAATCTCTCTGTACTCCTCCCAGGATGACTGTCCTTTCTTCCACTGTAGGCTTCCTTTTTGTGTTTATATTTCTCCAGGAGGTCTTTGTTAATCCATGCAGGCCTCCCAGTGTTTTTGCCTTTCTTCCTCTTTGCTGGAATTCATCACTCCTGAGCTTGGAGGAAGTGATCCCTGAATACCAACCAGATTTCTTGGATCCCTCTTCCTTTCAGGGCTTTAGTCCATTGTACTCTACCAAACAGATCCCAAAGAGGCAAAGGCTTGCTCTTCTGAATTCTGGGGTAGTGAGTTTGCTGCGCACCTTCCTCTCTGTCCTAAGAATCTTGAATGCCGCCATCACATGGTCAACTGCCCTTGAGCTCCACATTCCCCACCAGCAATTCCTTGTTGGTGGGAACAAGCTTCAGCATAGCACCTCTCCTCACTGGCTTATCTGTCACTTGGAGAAGGAATGTATCCTCCATGCGTTTCAAGGTACTCCTGGATTTCTTATGCCCTGATGTGCTGTCCCTCCAATAGATCTTGGAGTATTTGAAGCTCCCCATGAGGACCAAGGCTTGTGAATGTGACGTTGATTCTATCTTTCTATAGAGGGCTTTACCCGCTTAGTATTCCTGGTCAGGTGGCCTGTAGCAGATCCCCAACATATTGTCACCTGTCCATGTCCTCCCTTTAATTGTGACTCCTAAGCTCTTGGTCAGCTCCTCATCTATCCTCAGGCAGAGCTCCATGTGCTCCAGCTGGTCATTGACAGAGAGGGCAATACTGCCTCCTCATCTCCTTGCCTGTCCTTCCTAAAGAGCCTGTATTCTTCCATCCCATCACTCCAGTCATAAGAACCATTCCAAGATGTGTCTATGATGCCCATGAGATCACAGCCCTACAGGCACGTGCATGTCTCTAACTTGTCTTGCTTTTCCCCATGCTACATGTTTGCATAGAGGAATTTAAGTTGAACCCCAAGTAAAATGACTTATTGGGTGGGGTGGCTGGAATTCCTTTGTGCTGCCTTTCAGGTGTTTTCCTGCTGACCTATGATCCTTTTCCAGGGTCAGAGATTCTCTTTCTGGCACTAGCATCAAACTGGTAGGCGTGGGATGGATGGATAGAGCCCTCTTCACCAGCTTGGCAAGCCTGTGGTTGAAGATGCCCTTCTCCTTCTCTGGCAGATGAACCCCATCAGCCTGCTGTAGACCAGGTTTCTCAAAGCAAGTCCTATAGTCTAATTAGTCAAACTCCTTGCTGTTGTTTTTTTAATTGTTTGTTAATTCACCAGATTTGGCTGTCCCTTTTAAACCCTTTCCATCTGACCAGGAGGATTGATGCAGGCATTCAGCTTATCTATGAAACTAAAATGTTCGGAACACAAAACCATTGCAGAGGAATAGGGATGTGAAGCAAACACTGAAAAGAAATGTCATTTAGAAGGTGACAAAGTTATGGCTCTACTGGAACTTCATGCATGAGCTACAAATTGAAAGGTCCTGTGCCACTTTTCCCCACAAGTGAACGATTGTGCAAAATTCCTATTCAAAGTCAATGAAAACATAATTTTAGAGTGTTGTTGTTGTTGTTTTATAAAGCATGAATTGATGGTTGCATCTCAATTTCATGGGCTGGGAATGGATTCATGGACATTGTGATTAAAACTGCTTATTAATATATGGATTGTTAAATAAAAATACCAAAGAGAATAATTCTTCAGTTGCTTTGTGTGGTATAATACATTCCTATGAAAAATATTTACTTCATATTTATGGAGCTGTGTCTGGGATTTGCATTTGTGTTTTTCTGGAAAACCAGCATCAAAAATGATGCATATAATCACATCTGTGGTTTCTGTTGGAGACCAAGTATCTTTTTCACAGACAGATACCATCTTGGGTTGGATGAAAACAGAGGATGTAGACAAAATTAAGGATTCTGTGACTCAGATTGGTACTCAAACTTACCTGCATTAACATAAAACTGAAAATAAATTTACTGTGGAGAACGACTGCCTTGTAACTGTGTATTTCTGATCTTCTGATCCAATATACGTTTTCAATAGGAGAAAATGTAATCTCAAATTATGAAAGAAATTTCAAAAGAAATTGTGCTCCATCATGTCATTAGAAGTTTGTACAAAATAAGGACCTTGTGGGTTATATCAGAGGAAACAGAAGTTACTCTCTTCGGAGCTACCAAACACAACCTCAGTGTTTTATACCTTTCACAAAACTATACTCATTTCAGATCTACAACTGCATGTGTTAATTTTTTACATGTTTTTATTACCTCTATCATAATATTTTTAATAAAAGTAAATGATCTTTCAAATTATGACATATAATGACATAAAGTTAATTCAGGCAAAGGTATTTAAAATCATCATTTATCTGTCTATTCATAAAACCCAATTTCTCAATAAAATATGATCTCATTGTATAAGCATTGAAATTATTTGAACAAAATGGGCATTAGTATAAAATAGGTTTCTGTTACTTTAAAAAATTGCTTTAAAAGAACACAGAGGCAAAGACAAACAAGAAAGGCAAACAAGACATACACAAGAAAGTAACAGTAATATATTCACAAAAACTTCATCCATAACTAAATAATTTCAAACACTGGCACTTTGCAAATAAAAAAAATTATTTCAATGGTTTCAGGATTTTGTAAAAAAAGCTGACAATGTATTATCTAAATTATCTAAATGGAGATGGAAAAAAACAGTAAGAAAAATGAAGAACAGCTGTACTCCTGAAGCATAAGGTCTCTCAAAGTTTTGCTTTAATTAACAATTATGTCTTTCTGTTGAATTCATCTAAAAATTTCAGAGACCTAGAAAAAAACCTCACCTTTATAATGCGAGGCTCTGTTGAAGAAAAATCCTTTTATGTTGTACCAATATTTTCACCTGATATAAAAGACAAAAACAGTGGAGAATATACCCCAAGTGTCTACAATGTACAAAACAGAAAAAAAACCAAAAAGAGTAAAAAGAAATAAATAAAATGCTGAGAAATATTCCTGAATTAAGCAAAAATCAATTTAAAAAACTTAATAACCTCAACTTTTTGCTGTATGCTTCAAAAGATGTGTCAGCAAGTTCCAGTAAATTTTTACTGGACTGCATTGCTCCCTCCTCCCATTCATATGAGACAGCATCAGTACTAACAGATGCTTTTCTAGCCCATTCTTAAGATGACAAGCAGTGGAGATGTCACTGCCCCTTCAGCAGGTATTTTCAGTGTTTCACTAATTTTATTTTTTTTCCTAATGTTTTACTTGACTTGGTTTTGTTGCAACAGAAGTCCATTATTTTATGTTTCTATCTACAGCAGATGTGGGGGATAGATCTTTCCCTCCCCTTTTGCATCATCTTCCAACATGCTTGAGGACTGTTTCATCCCCTCTGTAGTCCTTTTAATCTTGTAACAAATTTAGTTCTTCTTCGTGTGCTCTCTTTTCAGTGAGCTCACTGGGCATTTTCCAAGGAATGTTCAAATCACTTCTTTCTCAAAGGCCAGTGCCCAGAACTTGCAGCAGCGTTTGCAGGAAAGCCTTACTAACCCAGAGCAGACCAAAAGACAACTCACTCAGCCGTAACAATTACTCTGCCATGTATGGCCCCCATACACTGTCAAGTCAGGATGAGAGAAAGGCTGCAAAGGGAAGATTTCTCATAGGTTTTTCTGAAGGGAGAGAATGTCTGTAGAAAGTCTCTATATACATCTCTTTTTCATATGAGCTTTATTTCAAATTTCTCGCAGAGTATCTTTCTGTTTATTTTTTCACAATACAGTGTTTCTGCCTCTTTCAATATTGCTGACATTCATTCACCTCCTTGTGGCGTTTTAGTTTACTGATGTTTTTGTTAATAACTATTCCTCAAGCTATTGCTCTGCTCCCATTTCTCTATCCATGCTATTAATTATTCCTGTGTGAAGTACTTTGTACATTCATCCAGTTTTTCAGGCCATTTCCCAAACTATCCAGATCACTTTGAATTCTAATCTTGTTCTCCTCCACACCTGCACCTTTTTTCAGCTTTGTTTCAACTTCAGATTTAGTAAGCGTATTTTATATATCATTTATATTTCAACCTGGCCATTAATACTAATGAAGAATAACACATGTGCAGAGAATGAATTTAATATAGTCTCCTCTTTTGACAGTGAAGCCTATTGACTCTATGGAAATGTCTTTTTCCAACAAGTGTTACCTCCATGCTATAAACCAAATCAGTAGAAAATGTCCTTTTTTTAAGAACATCCTCTGAGACGCTTTCAGAAGTGCTATCTAAGGTCAAGGTCTGATAGCTTTATGATGGTGTAAACAACAAAAGAGGATTTATAGATGTAAAATATATGTATAAAATAATATCTGTAACATGATGCATACAATATACAATTTTTATATATACATGCAATATATGCCAGAAAACAACTGCACAAAAAGTTCAGATGAATGAAGAAGCAAAGTGAAAGAACTAAACTGCGATGCTATTATGGAAAATAAATGTTTAGCAGCAACCCCCCCCCCCCAAAAAAAAAAAAATCTGTAAAAATAAGGAAATGTCTAAATTTGGACAATTCAACTTCTGAATGATTGAAATATAGACAAAAACCATCCTACAAGGAAAAACCAATGAATATCTCTCCGAACTCCATGAAACCATTGCTTTGGAGACATACCTTGAAGTAAGGGAACCGGATGTGTACAATAATGGTTTTATATATAACTTGCCACAAGGTTCAACTCTGTCAGCTAACTGAATTATGAGGCCCTTAAAATATATTCAAAACTAGGGGAATATGTGTTTCCTTGAAATTGTGGTTGAACAAAAGCCTAAAAAGAGGCATGATGGTGGATTCTGCTACTCACGTGGCACTACTTCAGTATCACAAATTTTATTCCAATTTAGTTGTGTGTAATGTTACAATAACTCCCAGTGTACTAAAAAAAAAAAATCTAAAAGCCACCTTTATGACCCAGGTCTAACTGTTGAGACTACATTTAATTAATTCTTACCTTAAACTAAGAAACAACTTAATCTGCTGAAAGAGAATCATCAGAAAATCATATATTGCTTTTTGTTCGTTTGAAACAACCCATTTCAAAAGCTAATAAACAATTTGAATGACTTACATTATTCTAACTAATAATAGATTACTTTTAAATTGTCAAATAAATTTGCTGTCTTTTCAACGATTTGCAAGGCTTCAGGGAAAAAGAAGTGCCAGAGTCCAACAAATTCTGTGCTTATATTCTGTGTGCTTTGTGTTGGTTTCAGAGCAGCTACATCTTATGCCATGAGCTCTTTAGGTTGCAAAGGAAAGAACAGATAATTTCATAATTAATGATAAGATCTCATCTAAAGACTCAAGACCTATTGAATTTTTCAATGCAGAAATATTTAAGAAAGTTAATCTGAACTTTTAAAGTGGATCCATTAAAATGAATTAAAGCCATGTATTGATCATTTTATTAAGAATTTCAATGCCTTTAATTCAATGTAGTCTACTTCAGACTTCAAAGTGAATTAAGATAAATTAAATTAAGGACATTTTAATTCTGAATATGTGTCTACATTGGGATTAACTCATTTTAACATATTTAACATGCACAGGACTGTAGAAACTGCAAAAAAACCCTACAGTGATTTACCTACTTCGTAACAGCTGCCTGTACTCACATACTTTCTCCACAGATGATCCAATTTAAGGTATTCTTCTTGTCTTGCAATGAGATAGGACATGCTGGTCATTTATTCATATCTTACTTTGACATGTTGGGTATGTCCTTCTTATTTCCACACCCAAATGATTTGGTCAAGCTTTCTCAAGCATGCAAAACAAACACATTTTTGGTGCAATTAAGTCTGAAAAAGCTCAATGAGAAACTGACTTCCAAACACAAAGAAATGTTATTTTGGAATTTATTGTTTTTCTTTGCATGTATGTGTATGTGCTGTTATTCTGTTTCACATGAACAGTTTATTTTTTAAAAATCTTTGAAACACAGTTTTGATGGAAAATTGTTCATCGCCTCTGACTATGGTAGTGACAATGCTTGTTCTCTATTATGAGAATGAAAAGCATCTCAGAAATGAATGACTGAACTGACCTTACTGGACTTGTTTTGAGAGAAATTAAGAGAGAAATTGCTCTGTTAGGCAAGAAAGTGCAATCTGAGTGGCTTTAAGCGTTTCCACTTATTTTGTGCTTTAGGAATGGTATTCCCCAATTTAACAGTCCTTCTGAAACATTCCAAAACCATGCACCAATTGCTCACTCCCCATTCCCTCCTCCACCTCCCCCTGCAGTGGGCTGGAAAGGAGATTGGAATCACAAAAGGATAAGATCATGGGTTGAGAAGAACAATTGACTGGAAACAGCAATGAGTTAAGAAAATGAACAGTAACAGCAACCATACTAATGGCAGAGTGTACAAGAAAAGAGGTGAATTATTCATATGTGATTGATTGCTCACCCTCCCCAGAAATTCCCTGACTGCTCTGTCCACCACATTACCCAATCCAGAAGAGAACTTTTCCCCTGTCCCTGGAAAATTATACAAGGTTGTACAGAATAACCTCAGTGTCCTGGTCATGCCCCTTCCTGGCTACTGCAAAATTTAACCCTGTCCTAGCTGGAACCAGAACAACATGTCAGAGAAAGAAACTAACTTAGAGGTGCTAATTTTTTTATACATAATTTAGGAGGGGATACAGCAAATTATGTAAGAGAAATTATTATTATTATTATTATTATTATTATTATTATTATTAGGAAGAAGAAGAAGAAATATATACTTGTTCCTTATCAAGCTTTTACTCTGTAGCATAATTGTTGATTCCTACCTCTGATGTGTAACAACTACATTACTAAACTTGATAAAATAAATTACTCTGCCATAGAGATAAGGTATTGCTCTCACCAAAATGGAAGACAAATCTGTTAGATTTTTATTTGCATACAGTGCATTAGTTTACAGAAGTGGTTCAGAAATATAAATATAGCCTCAGAAACAGGCAAGAGAAATTGGGGAAGAAAAAATGTCAAGAGCTGTTATAAACAAGTGTCTGTTGTCTTTTCATATATATTCATACGTATTCATATATGGTTTTCATACATTCATATGTAATTTCCATTAGCAGTCGTCTGCCGCAAGTACTTTAGGAAATTCACAAAGCATATTGTTTAATTGCCAGTGCTATTGAACAAAAACTGACAGGAGAGGTGCCCTATTATAATATATACATTCTCTCAGTTAGAAGATGTCCTTTATATATCTATTTATTAGACGCACATGACTAAGAGTAGGCTTAAAGCGTATATCTATTTGTGACCTTAATCCACTAGTTACTGCAGCTTTTCTACTGCTTGTTCCTTTTGTGTGAGTCCCTTAAGTACGTAGAAGAACTTTTTCAAACAAACATGTTCAACTAAAAATTGTCCTTTTCTTTCAAAAGCTATTGTTATCTTTTCATTTCTTCCATATAATTACACTTTTCTGCTTTCCATCGCCTCTACCTATGGATTGTTTGGCCTCATAGTGACTGATTATGTGAATAGAGTTGTCATATGCAGTAATGGAATGATTTTCCTGTGAATAGAATTTGTTCAGACAGCTGATTTGGTCAGTCAGCTTTAGAGCTCTGAATAAAAGCTGTCATTTGCTGTGTCACGATGATAGTCATAAAATGCTTTTTAATGTGACAAACGCAGACCTTTACATTTCAGATAAAGTTTTTGTGTAGAGGCAAGAAGCTCATTGCTGTAAATGTTTTCTCTGTCCAGTTATTTGACTTTCAAAAAACTAAGGATTGAAGTAGTGATTTTTAATAAAAAACTAATGTTATCTTGTAAACTAAGAATAAAACTAAAGCAGGAGTAATATTTCTCCTTCAGTACTTTGAAAGCACAATAAATTACTGAAATATCATGTTCAAAATACAAGTGACTGTATGTTTTAATAGCTTTTCTTTCCTTGCTATTACAGTAAATTTTCTGGAAACCAGAAGTAATAATATAAAGGAGATAATGCACCAGCTACTGTCTTGGTTAACATACTGCATTAAGAATTTCCAGAATTTGTATCAAGAGTAGCCGTATCTGAGTCAAAACCCAATAGTTTTTTACAATGATAGATTTTGAATGAGACATTAAGCAAGTACACCCATAATGGATCCCAGTACACATAGCAGCAGGAGGTTGGTATGGTTTTGTTCAAATTTTTGTGCTGCTGAGAGTCAAGGTTTTGTCTGAACGGATTCTTAGTCTAGAGGATTTGAAAATTACATGTATAAAGTAATTTCTATTTCTGTTTTTTACCAAGGGATTTTTTTTTGTTTGTTTGGTTTTTTTTGTTTGTTTGTTTCTTTCCTGGCCCTACAGAGAAGACAGAATTTGTGGTTACATGGAGGAAAGAAAATAAAAACACACAGGGTCAATACCTCTTAGAAAGGCACAAGAATTTATTTTCATTCTTAAAAATTCAACAGTGAAAGGCAACAGAAAGACATGGTCCAAAGTAACACAAAAATCTATAAGGCGAATTTTTATCTCACATTGGTTATTCAATGGGCAAAACAAGAAAGACAGTTCAGTGCTGTTCTATTGCAATTGTGTTACAGACAGATGAGAAAGACAAAGTTTTCTCAAGGTGAAGAAAAGACTACTCAAGGCAAGAAAGAATGAAGGAATTGTGTTCATTGGGCATTAATATTAAAACCTTTACTAATCAAATAAAAATATTGATATGCAAAAGCAAACGTCATCTGAAAGCCCTTAAGGTGACAGGATCTCAACTTATGAGACTGCTTGTACTTCTGACTTCTGGAATGTAATAGGCACTAAAATATATACCAACATTTTTTTATTTTTTTTTAATGGAAAGATCCATTTACTATTAGAATGACTGGACTTAATTCTGTTTAATACTACGATCAAGAGATTGCATGAAGATATTTAGTTTCTGACAAACTATTGGAAAACATGTCTTTTTATGATGCAAATTTGATAAGCTTTAACATGACTTTAGCATTTGTACATTTTCTTCTGGTCTGAGGAAATAAGTAAAATAAGCTTCAGCTTCCACTGAAAAAAAAGGTCTTGAATAGAATTCAGAACTGTATTACATAATTGGTTAGGAAATTGATTTTCAGAATAGCATATGTCAGTGTCATTTCAGGTCTGCAAAAGCAGTAATGTATGTTAATAGAAAGCTAAATCAAACTAACACTTGCATTAGTACATTTTCCTTATTTGAGTCAAAGTCCTCCAGCAGTCTTCAATCATTTTCAGCTTGTAAACATTTAAAACAATTCAGACTGGAACAGAAGACATAAAGTTTTTGAGATCCACTAGGAAAGCTGTGCATGGACCCCAAAGAGTGGACAGGCTGCCGTTTGACAAAAACAGATCAATGAATGAGCTTAGAGTGCTAGAGGAGCCAAATGTCCTAAGGGAGCTTTCAGTTAAGCCATGTACTGCCTAGAAAGTATTTGAAATCACTGAAGGAAATCCTCTGTCAGAGATAAGAGGGAACTAGAAGTTTTTAGAAGAAAACTCTCATCCTAATCAGTGTAGAGAAGGAAGGTGAGCAAAGGCAGCCTGGTCATGAGGAGGATCCTGGAGACTCTGCATGCTGAGCAGCACTCAAGTGATCCTAAAGCTAAAGGAGGGAATGTGAGGAGTTGATTTTATTTATTTTTTTTTTAAAAATCTTTCTTAAGAATACTGAGTATCACAACAGCTCTGCAAATATTATGTTCTGTATTTTCACTGATGTACATGGGTTCATGGGGGAACAATAAGCAATCCTGCTGGCTGAAATTTAGTGCTTACTGTTTTGTGGGAATGCCTGCAGGTAAATCTTTGTGCCTAGCATTGGTAAATTCATGCTTTCAGAAATCACAGCCTACAATCCACCTCCTTTTCATGACGTTTATAAATATAATTCTCTTGGGGTTTTTTTCTGACAGTTTGTTACTTATGTTTGGGGATTCATTTATGTCCCCTCCTGTCTTATTAACATTTAATAAAATGGTTATTTAAACCAAAAACACATTCAGATTTTTCTCACATAATTACTGACTTATGGGACCCAGTAAGTTTAAAAATGTTCCAATATATAAAGTAGTAAAAGATGCTGGTGTCTCGTTCAAGAACTTCAAATTTTTTTGTTTTATATTAATTATTATGCTTTTTCTTATCACTGAAGGAGAGATAAATAGTCATAATTTCACAGAAATTAGCAAACCAATGTAACGTGTTCTGTTTTCTGATAAAGACACAAGATCTACTACATTTTTGTCAAGTTTGTACTGATGTTCTCAGAACAATATCTGTTTTATTTTCACAAAGAAATTAAGCTCTGTATTTGTAAAGAAATTTTTTTTTAAATTAATTTAGTTTTATTTAATTATTTTTCATTAAAGATCTGTGTGGGCCATTGTGCTTTATCTTGTCCTTTAAGTAATGGAGCGGTATTCCAGACAGACTGATGATTTCAGTGTTAATAAAATCTTCCTTTAATTTGTTTTCTGTAACTTCTTTATCCTTGGTAAATGTCAAAAGTAATACAATTTTGTCACAATTGAATTTTAATATCTTCTTGTACATCTTCTATGTGAACATTGTGTTTAAACAGAAGAAAATCCTAACTGCATTTTTGTTGGAGGACAGTTTTTCATTTTAGTTTTATTGCTGTTCTTAATTATTGTATTTCATCAACTCAAATTAATGAATTTCTGGACAGAAAAGAGTAAACTTGCAAATTTTTTTCCAGGTGTTCTCCTCCAAATTTCAGCTAGTTCTTTTATGTTCTCATATTGCACTCTTTTAGAATATGAAAATAAATAGGAGATCTAGGATTGTCCTTTCTGCCATGTTGTGGTGCATTGACTTCAGCTGGATTCCTGGTGTCCACGAAGCTGCTCTATCAATCCCCTTCCCAGCAAGACACAGGAGAGGAAATAAGATTGAAAAAAACTCGTAGGTTGAAATAACCTGGTTTACTAAAGAAAAATTAACATTTGTGCATGCATGCACGCATGCACAAAGACCAAAAACATAGGTTTATTCTTCATTTCCCATCAACAAGTGATGCTCAGCCACTTCCCAGGAAGCAGAGCTTCAGAACACGTAGATGTTACTCTGGCAGACACTGTAAATAAGAGAATACCACCCCTTCCTCCTCCTTTCCTTAGCTTTTATATCTGAGCTGTCATCATATGGTGTGGAATATCCCTTTGGTCAGTTTGGGTCAGCTGGCCCAGTTGTGCCCCCTCCCAGGATCCTGCCCACCCCCAGCCCCTTGATGGGGGGAAAGTTGAGAGACAGCACTGATGCTGTGCCAGCGCTGCTCAGCAGTACCCAAAGCACTGGGGTGTTATCAACACCTTTCCAACCACCAATGCAGAGCACAGCACTGAGGGCTGCTGTGGGAAAATGAACTCCAGCTCATCCAGACTCAGAGCACTGATGTATCATCATTCTCCATGTCAGAGCTGCAGAAGTTCCTCCATTTCCATCTCTGATGCGACAATTACTGGTCTGTGTCCTGAGTCACCAGTCCACCAATAAAGCAACCACATGAGAATAGGTCGAAACTAATGTCTAGCACCCAATATCTGTTCTATTGTCTGTTGTCACTGTCATTCATGTCAGTGACACTATTAATATTCATACTAATAGAAACTATATTTTCTGACAAAGCAAGTCATTCTACTACATTAATAACATTAATACATTTTGCTTTTTCTAAACTGTAATTATCTTGCTTTTTAACTACCCCTTAAGTAATTCCATTTTATCCTGTTCTTGTGAAAAAATCTTTAAATACAAGTACAAAGATTTTGCCTAGTTAAAAAATAAGTGTTATCAGAAAACTGTGGGAAAATTAAGCTTCAGGTTTTTTAATATTGTATTAAGCTTAGCAAGTGCTATGGACAATTTCAAGTTTGTCTTCTATTTTTAATTTGAAAACAATTTGAGACATAATCAAAATTTTAGGTGCTTTTTTGTTAACAACTTACTTTGGTAAATGCTTTTACAAAATAATATAATTGTAAGTTACATTTCCCACTGTAGCATATTGTCTTATTATTTCTTCATAATTTAATTTTCTAAATAAAGCCAACATAGAATATCCTGGAAGGTTTTATTTTCTTTTTAAGTGCTCAAAATTACTTTGGATGAGGCTTACAAAGTCTCCAGATGTATTCTCTGTGTACCAAATGTTAATTCAAAGACTCATTTGCTGATTCCACTCCATTCCTTTAAAAATCTACAAACTTGAATAAATGAACACTCCACCATTTTTATTATACCTAAAACATAAAATATTAAATTTTTTTATGATTGTGTAGTTCAGGCTGACATCAACACTATAGTTGCAGGTCAAAGCTTAAGCAAGTGATGTTACATGACTAGCTGACATTATTCTATATTTTTATATGTTGCTTTGGTATATAGAATCTCTTTATACTATACCACTAAAGTTAGTTAATTTCACAACTTTTAGAAATTTACAGCTACCTAAAGGGTTAGGGGTTTTTTTAATGATGATAGTGGATGTTTTGTTTTTTTCATTTGTGATTCTACAATTATTGTAGACACTTGAAAATACAAATTATTTCATCACATTCGTATATATTGCTTGGAGGACATGAAGTCCAAAAGTATTTTTTAGTATTGCCTCAAAATTAGAGCTTTCCCTTCATAATTGAGTGAAATTGTAAATATTAAGCTCTCCACAAGAATTACTGTCTCACTATATTATGCCACCACTCCTTTACATTTAATGGCCTTCCCATCTTTCAGAAAATATGCAGATTACATCACTTTTTAGAAAAGAGACAAAACTTTTAAATGAAACATAAGTTCTTCCAGACGTGAAAGTTCTTATAATAAGTAATTATCATATATGTGTGTTATAAACAGCCAAGGGTAAGGTTGACTTCCATGTATTAAAAAGGAGTTAATG
>VZTX01003668.1:0-20874 GCA_013400915.1 Pardalotus punctatus | reverse complement strand
ATCTTTATATACTGTTACAAACCAGTAGCTCAGCAGTTACAAATTTCGCAGCTTTTAGGGTTACATGTTTTGCACATCTAAAGGCTACAGATTACAATCTCCTCACCTAATCCCCTGCTAAAAGCTATGCATAAGGAAGACAGCCTTACCTTGTCCTTTTGACTTGGCTTCTGCCTGGATGCTATTTGTTTGTTTTTCCCAAGGTTTTACAGTAACCAAGGTTAAAAGCTCACTAGAGCTATCTGCTTCTGTGGCGACACTTTGAACCCCCACATATTGTTTAGTCTTATTCCAAGAAGAGAACCAACTACACCGAGATTCTGTTTTCCAACCCAAATCTGGACCAGACATAACAAAAGTGGGGCAAAGAAGCCCTTGGACTGATTCCAGTGGGGCAAGACCCAGGGAAATATTACTTAACCCAACTAACCTTTTAACTGGACAAAGTATGATAGGTATACTAATCAACTAACCATATAAAATTGTAGAATTACTGTACCATGTGTGGTTTTCACCATATTGTGTACCTGAAAGCTTTCAAGTAAAAGTTTGCTTTTATATTATCACTGTAATGTTATTTGGGAAGATCTGTTCTATTTTCCAGGCAACACGATGTTATTTGATCCTCTCCTGCTTCAGTAGTAAACCTGCTGTTTCTGGAGCCCCATCCAGTTTTGTGTGATAAACTTTAGCAGGAAGGAATAGGGAAGGAACTGGAAACTGTGATTTTCCAAAAATGGTGTAGTCGCTGTTCCTGAAACACTGTGGTATAATACAATGTTGCTATGTGTACTGTTGTGCAAAATAGAGCTGAGAGCAGTATCATACTTTTGAAAATGTGGTCTTCTACCCAGCAGAAACTTAATACTTTTCAAAGGCAAATATGTGGAAAAATATCTTTATGTCATTGTAATGAAGGTGATTTATATGTCTTAAAAGACAGGGAGAAACTCATCAAAGGCAAAAGAAGTCTCCAAGGTCTTCACAGTTTGTGAGGGCAGAGGTTTGTGACTGGTGGTATTCCCAAAGAATTTAAGGTCTTCTCTGAGTGAGCCTGAGCACAATGATAAAATTTAAGCCCTCCACAGTGTTCTGGAAGCAACCTGAGGAAGGGAGTTCTCCATCTGCTCAGGACCACAAAGGCTGCAGGCAGTTCTGTGTTAAGAAGGGAGAGCAAAGTTGCAATGAAGCTACAGGAAAGGTCCAAAAGACAAAGTGAAGGTGCTGTAGGGGCCATGTAGAGTAGTTAGTGAGGCATGATAGTAGCAGACAAAAAAATACCATGAGATTTTGAACCAAGATATACGTGGCATCAATGTGCAAGATGCACAGCCATGCAATTGAGAACACTTGACCTTTACTACTGGCTCTGTGACCATGCCAGAATCTTCTTTTTGTGTCTGAATTATTCAGCTATAATCTAGGATTTGTCTCGTAGGGAGTATTCATGTTATTTTAGTATTTGCCAGATAAGATGTAAGAAAGAAATACTTAGTGAAACCGTGTCTTCAGCAAAAGCTCAATTAATTTGAGAGTTATGCTGGCAGATGCATAAGTACTATCCTGTTATTGACAATATATTTTTTCATGCAAAAGCAATTGATTGTACTTACTCGGTAATGCTCTTTATCAACCTCATTCATTTCAAATGTACTGCATACATTCACAGCTCAGATTCTGTTAAATCATTACTGAACTTTGCAATGTTCTTGCTCAAAGCTCATAGGCACAAGGAAACTCCTTTATATTTTCCATTGTGTCAGGTAGGGCAGACACTCTTTAAAAACCAAAGCTTTCACTATACCATTTCTCCTGCCAACATCCCTGAATGCTGAATGAGCTAAATTTCGTATTTAGGAGCCAAAAAAAATATTTCTGCCACTTACTGCAGGCAGTGTTAGTCTGATTCCACTCTAAGCTAGAGTAAAGATGTTCCTGGAAAAAGAAATCATTGGCCAATGGTCGTCTTTCAGAATGTATTAGAAATCTGGATGTGTTCTGACCATCAGGGACACAGGATTTAAATGAAATTAGGTTAATAAGGTTTCCATAGTGTCTCTGTAGTGTGTATAAGCCCACATGCTGGGGAATATTTATTTCAGCTAATATGAACTCTTACAATATAGGCCATTAGTCTGGTTCCATATGTAGGCTTTTCATGGGGTCAGCAGATAAACACTTCCAGAAGGCTATTATTTTACTTACCTTTGACATCTGTGCTGGGAACCGGTGAGTTTCCCTGAGGTGTCTTGTGTCCCTTCATTGACTACAGAGGAAACCTGTACTGTCAGCCAAGCCTAGATGCATGAGTGACTTAAGTGACTACAGGCATCTATGATAAATTCACCCAGTTCTGTAAGTGTAGGTACAATATGCAGCACAGAAAACTGAGAGAGCCCAGGGGATGCAAAGTGGTTTGATGTGGTGTGGCATAAAGGATCTATTGTAATACACAGTGTGCAGACAACTCACTGTGGCTTATCCCAAATTTGTCCCATTTCTGGAGCCTAGAACCTTGCCTTCCAGTGGAAGAAAATTGTTTAACCACACTTGCACCCTCACAATTGTGACAGTTGTTTCATCTGCTATGTGATGTAGAAAATGTGGATATAGCCTGGTCCCCTAGATTCCTCTTCCACTGTATTTTTATAGACTCTTGGAATAGAATCATAGTCAGAAAAGACCTCCAAGATCATTGAGCCCAACCTTTCTTTGGTCACCACCTTGTCAACTAGACCACAGCACTAAATTCCATGTGCTGTCATTTCTTGAACACCTCCAGGGATGGTGACTCAATCACCTTGCTGGGCAGCCCATTCCAATGTATGACAACCCTGTCCACAAAGAAATTCTTCCTGATGTCCAACCCAGAACTGAACACACAATTTTAAGTGTGACCTCACCAGTGCTGGGTAGAGGGAGACCATCACTGCCCTGGTCCTGCTGGCCACACTATTTTTCATACAGGCCAGGACGCTGTTTGCTTTCTTGGCCACCTGGGCACATGTTGGCTCATGTTTAGCTGCTCTTGACCAGTGCTCCCAGGTCCTTTTCTGCTGGGCCACTTTCCAGCCTCTATTCTCCCAGTCTGTAACACTGCATGGGGTTGTTCTGACCCAAGTGCAGGACCTGGCGCTTCACCTTATCTAACCCCATACAACTGGCCTTGTCCCATCAATCCAGCCTGTCCAGAATCCTCTGCAGAGCCTTCCTACCCTCCTGCGGATTAGCATTCCACCTAACTTAGTGCTGTCCATGAAGTTACTGAGGGTATACTCAATCACCTTGTCCAGATCATCAATAAAGGTATTGAACAGGACTGGCCCCAGCACTGATCCCTGGGGGACACCACTAGTGCCTGGACACCAACTGGATGTGGAACATTTCCCACTGTCCTCTGGGCCCAGCTGTCCAGCCCATGCTTAACGCAGAGAAGGGTGTAACTGTCCAAGCTATGGGCAGCTGGATTTTCCAGTAGAATGCTGTGGAACACTATCAAAGGCCTTGCCGAAGTCCAGATAGACAATATCCACAGCCTCATCTGCTAGGTGGGTCATGTGATCATAGAAGGAGATCAGGTAGGTCAAGCAGGACCTGCCTCTCCTAAACACATGCAGGCTGATCCTCTGGTTGTCCTGTATGTGCCGTGTGATTGCACTCAAGATTTTTTTATCTTCCCTCAAAATGTCTTCTAGATTGAACAAAAGCAATCTGTTACACAATACCTATTAGCTGAAAGAGTGAAGGAAAAAACACTGAAGATGCAGGGGGTATGGTTTCTTTTTCACAGAACTGAGAAATGGCATTATGTTTCAAGTATTTTTTGTTCTTACTGGAGATGAAACAATATAACAGTCTTAGTAATCCAAATTTCCTGCTTCAAAATGGCATCAGATCATGTTTGAAATAGTGGCAACAAGGGGTGCCAGCCCAAAGGGGACAAAAGTAGAGATTTTATGACTTGATTTTAATTTATATAAAGTGGGCACTTCTAGAGAAGGCTTGGGTGAGATTTAAAGATAAAGAGGAAAAGTAACATTAGCCTAAGGTACCAACAAGTAGTTAGGAAGTTAAGATAATAATAACAGTTTAAAGGAATGGTGACAGACCCACAGTGCTCATAGCCAGTATGCCAAGCAGAGAGTCAGGCATTGGTTTGTTAGCAAAAATTCTTCTCAGTGGTTGATTGGAGGAGTGTCTGGTAAGTCTGTCCTCCAAATATAATCATCAGGGACAGCAACCTAAGGTGACTAATTTATAAACATCACCAGTTTATAAATACAGGCTCAGGGAGTTTGCTAAACAGTGGAAATTCAGTTGGCACTCAGAAGAACGACCCAGGGCGTGAATTCATTTTCACTTAGTGGCAAAGGGGAGGCAACAGAGGATTCACACACAAAATGAGAAGTTCAGAAACTGCAGAAAACTCCCTCATGTTGGTCTTCAGGGTTTTGATGGGACAAGCTATATGTGTTGATCTTCCTCCTCTCTCCTCTGCCTCCCAGTTTATGCAGGCAAGCACTGCTCATTACAGGCTATTCAAATGCTGAGTATTATGTTTTGTTGTTTAGCCATCCTGGAATAGTTGACCTGTAAAAACTTTGTAACAATGGACAAAATGTTCAATACATTTATTTCTCCCACATATATCTTAGAAATGTCTCAGTAGATTTTTTTTGGTTTTGTTTTGTTTCATTTTTCCCAAATGTTCTCCAGAATAAATTGCCTTTGGTCAAGTACTAAGCATGGAAGACTTTGGCCCAAAGACCAATATTTTATGAGGTTAATGTATTATCATGGAAATTACTTGATAACCAATGCTAAGATAGATATTAATTATGTCAACTGTCACATGTCAATGTCACAGTTGGGATTGGTAGCACTATTGGTCCCCAATCTTCCCATGTTAAGACCTTGCTTTTCCTTGCTTTATAACTTTGTTGAACTCACACTGTTTAGGCTGAAAATTTCCATGTTAGATGCCTGCCTAAGGCTGATTATTTTGGAAAACTCAGTTCAGCCATTTCCAAAAATAAGACTAGAGGAAAATATGTTGGTTCTGACTATGTCTAAAAAGCTGTGGCAAACTTTTTGTTGAAAAGCTCTAGAACTCCAGTGCCTTAAGGCACAGATCTACCATTTTCTGGGGTGATGAGGCTGAAATCAGGGAAAAGCTTTGTGTCACTGATATAACTTCTGGGCAGTTCTGGGCGGATATGGTCAAGTTATAAACCTCTAAGAGAACACGTTTTGCATGTGCTCTGAAAAAGCCTACTGTACAGAAAACTAACAGTTTAATATTCCCAAATGATATCTCTGCTCAGACCATTTTGCACCTTAACGTTTGGCAAGACTTTCTTTGCAACTACAGATAGGTGCTATGTCTGATCTAGATAAGTGCAAAAGAAGCACTAAAAGTGGGGCTCATGACAGGAGATGGGAGTAAATAGGGAGCTGAACAAGGAAATATATGTGAATTATATTCAGATATATAGAGGTGGTATGAAGGTATTATCTGTGGCTAGTCAAAGTGACAGGAATAAGGAAAGAACATCTAAAGGAACGAAATGATGAGTTCCTGTACCAGAAGATGGGTGCTAAGTTTGGAGTCCTGAGGAATGGCTTCAAGGAATGAACTACTGAAGGAAATGAAACTCTGCAGATCTCACCCTAAATATAGGCAGAATACTTACAAGAGCAAAGTCCATTTGCTTGCTACTTATTTTGGCCATGCTAAAGCCCCAAGAGGTTGACAGGATTCTGAGGATGATGGAGGAGATGGGATATGCAAGGCAGCATGTGCTTCTGCTAAATCTCTTGTGTCCCAGTTATTGCAGGAGTAGGATCTCCTGCTCTCCAGCAGTCACTTTGGCAATTTGATGTGGGTCACACCTTTTCTTCCCAGGCCAGCCCGGAACAAGGCCTGACATTATCCATAGCATGGCAACAGGCGTCTTTCTCTTCTCTTTTCTATGTTTGGCTGCCTGGGCTCATGACTCTGAACAGAACTTTGTTGTGTAGTGTCCACAGGTAGCCTTGAATCCAAGAGAAGCTCTGGTGAGCACTTGGCTGCTTCTTTCAGGACCTGTTCTGAAGCAGAGGGGTTTGCCCTTGGTTCTATCTGGGCTGTGTTGTAGCTATGCCTGTGCCTGATCATGTCTCTTGCTCATCCACACTAGCTCAAATACAGTAGGAAAATGAACCTGCAAGTAGAGCCTTTATCTAGTCTTTACCAATCCAGCAGCTAATGCTCTCAAATGAGATTGGAGCCCAGTATGCTAAGTGTTGTGTGTTCTTGCCTATGGAAACGCTATCTCAGTAAATAAAAGATACGATGGAAAAATATGACAGGGGGGTACAAAAACATGTGAAGTCTTCAAGATCAGTCCAGCTGAAAACCCAAATTATTATCCAGGTTTTCTGGCTCACATATGGATCTCACAACAGTCAAAGACATGAAAATGTCATAATCTGAAATACTTGCCATTTCTAATGCAATGGTTTTTGACCATTGCATTGCTAGCTATTTATTTTTTAATGGGATGGACTGGGAGTCTGTCTTGAAAGGAATCATAAGGGAAGTAGTTGGGGGTTGTCTTCACAAATGAGATTGGAATGCAGGACCATAAAATTAAATGCTTTTCGTTGCAGGGTAACTCCTTTGGCTTTTTGCCTTTCATTTGGCACTTCATTGCTACAGCTTTATACCTCTGTAGTCGTGGCAGTAACACCAGCAAAGAACTGGAATTAAGCCTTGGCAGATCAGGAAGGCTAAAATTAACTATAATTCTGAACATTTATTTTACTATTTTAGGGGTAAAATAGTATGTTTTCATAAAAATTGATCAAATTGACACTTGCTTTACCATTGAAGTAGGTTTTTCAAGTCCTGTGAAGAATTTAAATGCCATTATTGCATGTCAGCATTCATAAACTTCAGGTTGAAAGGAAGACAATATGGTATTTATCTCCAATAAATATGAGTGAAGTGCCCAAGGCATTTATGTCTGTAGGGAATTTTAATACTGTACATTCATATTGTAGTGCATGAAAGTAATTTGTTTCTGGCAGTGTTTATTTTACCAGGTTTGACATATAAACAGAAAAAATCATATTAATAAATCCAGACCACAGTTTGTGTCAACAAATACATAGCAGGTTTTAAAAAATAAACAAACCCAAACAGACCTCTGCTCTGTGCCATTGTCTTGGTCAAGCTCCTTTGACATTCTGCTGGCTTGTGCTTTCCTGAGTGCTGGTAAAATGAGTGCTTAGACAGGTAGGGTAGGAGGTATTTGGCAGTGTGTCTGTTACTAAAAGAATGAAACTAGGGGAGTGCATCAGTGTATAGCAGGTGGTGACATGTAGTGTAGGAAGAAGAGAACATGAAGTTGTGTGGTATGGCATACACGGTTTGTAAGTACTGACTGAAACATTTTATCTAATGGGAACCCCGGGAAAGATTTGCACAGCTAATCACAAATGAGTGCAGGTGACACATTTTGTCATACTGGCTGTTATGTATTTATTGTATGTATACTAGCAAAACTACTTCAGGAATGTGCTTAAAAATTCTATTTCCAATTTAAAATAAAAATACAAAGAAATAAATAGAATAATAGTGACACTAAAATTCAGAATTAGATTGGACTTAGCACTTAAACACATTTTGAAGTATATGGATTTGGACACTCAATTTTGGAGGCAAAAACCTGCAGACATGAAGCTCCTGCCTTCTGGGAAAATTAAAATCTAATTCTATGGTGTCTGGCTGAGGTCCAGACATATAATACAGTATTTGCCTGCAAGCATGTACACATAGGAGAGACTGGTAAAAGAGAGATCCTGTCTCATTACACCAGAAATATCTGGGGTAATTCAGCTGGTGTAGGAAGAATCACATGTTTACAGCTGCATGCCTAAATGAACAATATGGTCCACGGTCTCTGGAGTGTTAAAAAAAAAAAATTAAAATAGGGCAGGCTCTTGAAAGTTCTGTCTGCTTTTGTCCTATTGAAATGATATAACATTTAATAATACCTTCTTTCTTTTCAGACTTATTTGTTAGGTCCAGGAATTATTATTTTTTTTCTTGGCAACATCTAATCCATCATTCTCTAATTTCTTCACCTTGAAAATTGCATTTTTTATTTTACGGTTCGCATCATCCTCAAAACAAAACAAACTAGTTGGTAGTCAGTGAAAGAAAGGACAAGAAACATTAAAGAAAGGAAAGGGAAAAAAATCTTCAGATCATGTTTAGCCCCATCTGGCCCTAGAAAAACATGGAAATGGATGATTAAGTACAGATTCCAGGATGGGCTGCCTTTCAAGGGAAACAAAATCTGGATATTTCTATGTCTAGACCACAGAAGAAAAAATGCTTTGGTGCTAATTAACCCATTAAAAGCTTACAAACCCTGAGTGGTGCCTGGCAACATATGTAGGGAAATTAGCAGATTTAAGCTGCCAAAGGAAATGTGGGAGGGTGCAGCTCAGGAGGCAGGAGATCTGGGTCCTTTTGCTTACTCTCCCCCTGACTTGCTCTTTGATTTTAGCATCAATAGCTCACCTTTTCTCTGCCTCCTTTTTCCTCGCTCTAAAGTGGGATTGCAACATTGCTCTCCCTCCAAGAGCTCGCTGATACCAAGAGAGGAAAAAAATGCTATGAAACCAGTGCTAGGTCTTGCTCTTCTATGCAATATACAATTTATTTGGATGTTGTCTAAGTAGAAACCAGAGTGTAAGGCTGTATGCTGTAGTCAGACATTAAACAGTCACTGATAAGCACTTCTTTAGGACCATCTATATTGTTAAAAGGGTGTATATATATATATGGCAGAAAATACGTTCCATGCTTCTCTCTCAGTGCACATGTTCAGAGGTGAGGTTTAGAGGGATGTACTGATATTGGCCCCTCAGAAACCTATTAATTCTACTTTAGACTGATTGTTTTTTAATTATTAAAGAATATTTACTGTAAGTGTGCCCTTAAAAACAGTTTCAATATAGATTGAAATTAAAAAGTAGAAACAATATTTCACTCAGGCAGGTGCTGCCTTTGATTCTTTCCATGCTTTTCAGCCCATGCCTGCAACCACCTGCCATTATGGTCCTGTGGATTGGGAACAGAGTGGAAATTGTTCCCATATGATTGCTTTTTGAGTTAAACAAATACCTACTAGAAGACAGAAAAATCTGCATTAGCTGCATCAAAGAGAAAAAAAAAATACAGTCCTGTCTGGATCTGGGAAATACAGTGATCATGTAGTACCTGAGTTTTATCTCTTGCTCCCTTGTCAGCTCCCTCTAATGCCTTGGCAACCCTCTCACTCCTCTGTTACCACAGCTGCTAGCTCAGGCCTTGGTGCACTCATTTCACTGTCTGCATTACCCCTTTTCATTTGGAAACACATGTTCCTCATTTGTTTACTTACCGTCTTTTTCCTGTGTTGCTCTGACTTTCAGAAGCTGGGGATTTCACAAACTGCTAGGGAGGGAAGGGAAGTTGGTAAAGGCTGGTTTGGTGATGGCTAATGGGAACTCTGTGTTAGAGCTTCAAAACTTAGACAAACCTTCACTAGCACAACAAGTTAATTAATAATACATACTTGGGGAAGGAACTTGAGAGGGAAGGGTCACTTTCAGCAATTTAGCATTCCTTCTGTGTTTACAGACATTTGACACTAATAAATTAGTTCACTGTGTTTCTTAACATCTACTTAGCCAATGTTTTGGTTGTCATCTACTGATTGCTGGCTTGAGAAGTGCCCAAACAAAGCTTTACAGTCCCACCAGGTTGAGATGCCTGTTCAGCAAGAATGCTGGCTTAGATGTTTAAATAAGTATTGGTACCTTGAGCTTCTAGATTTGCCTGGTAGGATCTCCTACCATACTTCTCTTCATTCTTTCCTCTATATTGCCTATTTCTCACTCTTGTTTCCTAAAGTGTGTTTTTATCATCTGTGTATAATTCAAATCTGTATTTTCATTCATTCTTATTCTGGATCTCTTCTTCCGTGCACCTGCATTCACTCTTACACCTCTGTCACTGAATCCCAAAGTGGCACAGAGTAGCTCTCTGGAGTTTCTAATTTAGTCTGCATGTTCAAAGCAGGCTGCTTAGAATCATATCATGTTGGATTTTGACATACCAAGGATGATGACTCCACAATTTCTCTGGGCATCTTTTCCAGTATCTGACTAGCCTTAAAGTAAAATAAAAGATTTTTCTTACATTTAAATAGAGCTTTCTGTTTTTCACTTTGTGCCCACTGCCTCTTGTTCTGCCAGTGCATCCCTCTGAGAAGACTCTGGCTCCATCTTTTTTACTCCACCTCCTCCAGTATTTATACTTATTTATAAGATCCCCCCTTTCTTTTGATAAGATCCTTCTGTTTTTTATTATTCTCTCGGTTATCATATCAAATGTTAGAGAGGGAGAGGACCCCTGCAGTGAAAAAGGCCTAAGAAGTACTGGCTGATTACATTATGAGACTGCCTGGAGTCATTGGACTCCCTGTGCTTGGAAGACAAATGCTCCAAGGCAAATGGATATTTCCCATTTAGGAGGAAATAGGCTAAGCATGGACAGGAGCTCTCTTCTGGACTTTTCTGACAGTGGTGACATGGAGTTGAACTCAGTATTGAGCTCAATATTTGCTTGAAGGTGGAGAAAGTGAAGCAGTGCCAGAAGAAAGTCTTCCCTGGAGAAAACGAGTTCTAGACAGAAAAACAAATAGCTTAGAGGGAAATAGGGTCAGGCATCTTCTTACTTCTCAATTGAGATAAGAATGGACCATGTCTTGTTGTTTTCATAGAGTAGGTTGTAGAAATCTGGACAGTGGCAGAAATTTGAAGTTCATTTGGAGGACATTGGCAGAATAGTACCCAGACCCTTGAAAATATGCTGACAAAAAACTCAGTGGAGTTTTGACAACAGAACATTGATAAAAAGTGGCATTACAGGGTACAGGACACATTGGTGCAAAAAGCGTATCCAGTACCAACGGCAAAGTTCAGGTTTAGCTTTTCATCCTTTGCTATAACATATTTCAGCCTTTCATTTTCTGTCTTCAAGCTAGTCTCCAGTCTTAAGAGAGTTTTTTGCCTTCCAGAGACTCTTAAGTTCATAGGAGTGAAAACTTTGCATCATATACTTCTAATACTCATGCCAGAAATGTGAACAAAATGTGAACTCCAGAGGAGACAGTAATGGAAGTCAAGTCAGCTGACCTTTTAAACCTGGTAAGCAGATTTCAAAAAACATGCTCAGATTTGATAATGAAGGAAATTTGTTTTAATTTGGAGCTTTGTTACAAATTATCTTAACTCCTGAGCCAAATAGAGCATGCCAGTATATTAAACTCAACCTAGATAAAGCCAGACAGCCAAATGCATGCTGATTTATAACCTGTGAGATTATAAAATTGCAATTAAAGAAAACATAAACTTTGAACACTACAGCTGTGAGTTCAGCTTTGGTCACTCAGGAAACTAGCTTTTGTCCTTATCAGTAAAAAAAAAAGCATTTTCCTGTCTAAATGGGAAACATTTCTCTTAGATTAAGATTCAAGTGTATACCTTCAAAGTTGGAAATATTTTGTTATTCTTTGTAGATAGTCTTTCCACTCTTTATTGCATATAGTGTTTATGCATTCATAGTACATGTATATTCCCAATGTAAGCTCTCATCAAGTTAAGTCTTACATCAAATGAAATTACTAACTTCAGCCCAGATTTCCTCTGCTGAGAATTGTGCTAACAACTGATTTTTGGTTCAGTAGCTGAACCAAATAACCTGACTATTTAAAAAGTCAGATCTAAATTGAGTTCTCTATTCCTGACCAATGTGAATAAATGATGGGGTTTTTGTGAGTCAAATTAATGTTTTGGTATTTGAAAATAACAGATAAGTGGAGATGAATGGCTAGACTTGAGGAATGTGAACAAAGTCAGTGAGGAGGCTTTGGCACTGGGAGACAAAAAAGGAGCATTGATATAAAAAAGGAATATTCTCCCTTTGGCTTTTTCTTTGCTTTTTGTACAAATGATGCAGAATGTAATGTTCTGTTAATGCTCAAATGAAATGTTCTGTGTGCAGGAAAATGCTTATTTTCCCCGGTTTTCCTCTAAAGTGAAAAAAGCAAACAAGAATTGGTTCAGTCTAATATTGAAAAAATTTCCAGTCAAACAAAAAGCAATCATTTGCTCATTTCTACTAACTAGATTTTTATAATTTGAATGGAAGAAGATACATCAAGCAACAGCATTCAGTAGTAATTTCTCAACTCTGTACAGAGAGCTAATACTTGATTCTGGGTTGTTTAAAGAAGCCCATCATTCCCATAAAATTTCCTATGACCTATAAACTTACTATTTCTTTTTTATCTGAAAAAAGTCACACTATATATAATTATGCAGCATCATTCCTGTTAATGTTTTGTGTCACTGTTATAGAACATGGTGCTGTATTCTATAAGTATCTATCTCTTCTTCTTTCCAGATATTTTATTACTAAGTAGTCAAAGTGAAATTAAACAGACTATGTCTTAAAAAAGGAAGTTATTTTATATGATGTTGAAAAACACCATGTTTTGCTGAATGAATAGGATCATTCTGTTAACAAAGTAAAAAGGTGAGCAATAGCAGCTCTGCTCATAAATCTATTTTAGTGGCATTTTTGTGTAGGTTTTTATTTCCTGAGAGATGAAAGCACATCACAGAAGAACTTGGAAAAGACAGATTGGAGGACACAGAAATAGTTTGGTGGGTGGAGTTCTAATTTGGTTGTTCCTACCAATTCCATTTGAACCAAGTTTCATTAGAAGCAGAAGTAGGCAGATTACACACAAAAAATATTTTAATATATGTTTAAAGAAAACATAGTTTTACACAGAAGTCGTAATGCCCTCCATTAGTATTCCAACACTATTTGTGCAAACTAAGAAATTTATTGTGTGGAGTGCTGAGCAAGATAATGAATTGTAAACATACATGTGTATCACAGTTCTCACCAGAAGTATTCAGATCCCACGTTTGTATGTATTTGTTTGGAAGGGGGGTTATCTGTGCAAGCAGTAAAGTGAAACCATGTCACTTGGGCAGCCGGATCATAGGCACTCCTATCATAGTAGGAGGAATGGAAGTGTAAACCATTAGTTGTTTCAAATATGCTGTGTGTGACCAGGCTACAGGTCAGCCTTAGTTTGCCTAACCTATTTCATGGCATGAAAGGTCTCTACAACCTGTGAACCAACAAAAAGTGCTAATTTAGTTAAATTCATAGTCCATCGTGAATAGTCAATATATCTGAACAAAGACCAGTGTTTGGCCTTATTTGTGCAGGCTGATTAAATCATGCTGGAAACCATTGCCGTTGCTGCTTACTCACTGCTAATAAACTTAGGTCCTTTGTGTGGTTTTGATTTTCCTTTCTCACACACCTCTTTAATGAGGTGTTGCAGTTACTTTGCAAACTACTGTAACTGAGGAGCCAATTTCTTAGCATTCCAGGGCTAGCTAGTATTCATACTTCTCCCGTGTTTTCCTGAGTGTTAGTGTCTATTTCTTAGATCTGCTTGGAGCCCATCATTGTAGTGTATGAGTTATTTAAGTCACATCAACATTGTTAATGGGGACACCATTTTATGTGAAACGGTTTGTCATTAGCTTCTTGAGTATCAAAATGCTGCAAGGAGTGTGGTTAGCGTTTTTCCCTTTTTTGGTTTATAATGTAATGATTTCCTTTGTGTCTGGAAGAGGTTTAGAGGTTGATAGGACATAGTCCTGTTGAAATGACTTTATGTTTTAAGTAGTGTGGTCCAGCCATTTTGCAGCTGCCCTTATGATGCCCAGTTGTTTCTTCCCCTTATCCTGTCATTCATTTAGCCTTTGTGATGTAATGGAGTGACATTTGTATGAGAAAAAAATTCTTTACATAGCCATGACTGTGTAAAATCATCCTGTTGTATTTTATGGATAGCAGCGCTGCTGTAAAATGCTTTAGAAATGTGCAAATACAATACGTGGGATTTCACTGTACTAACTATTGCCTTTTGCTTGAATAACAGACTGCCATAATTTCTGGCTTTCTGGGGGCTAAACCAAAAAAGATAGGATGAAGAGGGACTCAAAGGACTGAAGTCAAAATGATTTTTCCCTTCCTGATTCACTTGGAATCTGTGAGGGCACTTGGTTAATGTTGCCATAACAGTTCCTAAGGCACTCCAAGTGCAATATTGTGGAATCTGCTGCATTAAGATCGTTATCTAGTTCAAAAGGAAATTTTAAGCATCCAAATTTAAGTTTTGGCTGTAATGTAAAAAATCTTGTAGAGAAATAAACACTGCAAAGCAAATTCCCAGATGGTTATTTATCACTCAGCATGTTGAGTTATCAGTGGTTTGCATGGGCATTTCTGCCTTTGAAACATTTGTTTTGGAAACTTTTGCCCCATTGTGCAGCTCAAAAAAACCCATATTCCTGTTCTTCATTATCCCATATCCTTTAGCGTTGCTATTGATATTGCTTGAGTGCCACAGTGTGGCTGACCTCTCTTTCCGTATCGCTCTCTCTCTCCCCCCCTCCCCCCGTCTCTTTCTCTCTCTGTTTTGTAGCCTCTCAGCAACACTGGTATTCTCTCCAAGCACAAGAATGAGGTCCTGGGCTGCTTGAAGCAGCGCGAAGTTTTGCTTGGATGTCAAAGAATGTGTGAAAGAAGATTTTTTCCTTATAGGAAGAAATCCTGATATGGAGAAATCCTGATAAAGGGCAATTGTTGTTTGCTCCTGTTATGACTGTAGGGTAAGATTCTTTCTGGGTCTCTGGTGTGACTAGGATAGTAAAATGGAAAAAGCAAAGAAGAATTATGGTGAGATCTTTTTTTTAAGGTCTTGCTTTGTTAATGTGTAGGAATGCATAACAGGTATGTGGTAAACTTGAGGAAGTTTGTACTTGTATTAACAAATGTTTTGAAGAAAGGAAACTCAGGGCTGACATCTGCACAGCATCGTAGAGAGATTGTGGGACTGACAGAGACATGGGTATGATTTTTCTGCTCTCATGATACAGTGGTAAATCCCTGGCAGAGTTAATCCTGCACAATTTTTGGTAAGCTTATTTATTAGAGATGTTAAACTGGCTGTCTGTGAAACTAACCTGGATCACAAAGACATGGGTTTTCTTGGATTCTTTGTTCGCTGCTACTGAACTCTTGTGTCTAAAACCTCTGGGGTCCTTATCTCTACATTTGCTAGGGCTCCCATAGGGTGTTGTGCCAAAATAGCTGCCAGAAACAAAATGTCTATCACAACTGCAATTTTTGTAAAATCTTCAAGTCCTTGTTTATTTGTTTGTTTATTTGAATTTGGTGGTTGTTTAGTTTAGGGCTTTATGTTCAGATAAGGTTTGTAGCTCTCATTTCCAAAATCCAAATGCCTTATAGTGCTTATTTTGCAAGATAAAAGCCTTATAAGATTATAATTATAATGAAAATAATAAACCAAAAGTACTTTTATTTCTCTTTGACTTATGACAAAATATAAAAAACCACATTCCTCTTTAGGTGGCTGTACTTGAATGTTGCAGATGTGCAGGGAATGGTAATGATACCTTGTCTGACTGACTAAATGAAGACTGTCGCTTCTTTTGGACATGCAATAAGTGAAAACACTTTTGGCCCAAGATGAAAATGGGTAGAGCACAGACAGATCTCTTACTAATAAAAACCAACAGTGAGAATTAGTCAACATTGCAAATTCATAAATATTGGTTATATAATCTTAGGTCCCATTAAAAAGTGCTCTTGACCTCGTAGCACATTCATTGGAATTCACTGGTGAATAAAGCAACTATATGTGATTGAGTAAGCCTACAACAATGTCAGTCTACCTTTCATCATATTTTAGATTTTCCATAATGACAAAATGGCAAGTAAGCTTGATTTTTGTCTCCATAGTAAATGCCCTTTGGTACGATTAAAGGCATACCACAGCAGTCAAACCTCCCCTGTTTATCTGGGTAGCTCCATAACAGCAGAGGAGAGAGAGCTCCCAGATCCCAAGTCTCTCTGTCTGTTGGACACTTACAGCACGTCTTAACTATCATGGCTTATGCTCAGTTTGATGGCTGTTTTGATTACATCCAGTGTTAAGCCTATATGAGTTGTTTTATTACCCTTTTGAGCGAAGTTTTCCAATCATAGCGAAATAAATGTCTTTCCTGCAAGGAGTGCTGTGTTTGGTCTCCTCAGGAATATCTGCTGTGGCAGTAGGATGAAGGGGAGAAATTGGAGAAAAGGGCTGTTTACTGGAGAGGCCCTGCTATAGCAGGGTAGTTCTGGTGGGCAGACCAGCACCTGACATTAACCACACAGAACTAGCTGAACCAAAGAACCAAGTGATGCACTGGGATAAAAGGATGCAGAGACACTTCATAAATCTGTAATTCAAAGAACAGCTCACCACACATTCTAGGCTGACATTCAGGCCAGCTTATTCCATTCAAACCTTTTCCTTTCTCTTCATCCATGCCTTTGTGAGGTTGTACTCAAGACACCACCATTACAAACAAATGGTTTAGGTAATAAAATATCTTGGACTAAGCTAATCTTTTAAAGGAACTGCTGATGCTTAGAGAGTTGAGAGAACAGAAAATTGGTGGGGTGATGGGTTGGAGGAAGACACAGAATGCCTTTTGAGTATATTGCTTCCTATTCAAATTCTCAGCTGGATGTCATATCAGGAATGTACTTTTTCATTCAGCCAGGATAGCTAGTCCTTCTAATTCTGCAAGTGGTTGTTGGCATGTGAACCTGAAATTGAAAGAAGTAAAATGGAAGAAGCCAAGGACTTTGTGTAAGATTCAGAAAATAGTGTTAGAGGCATGTACAATATTACAAAGTTATGATACTTTTGCAGTAGTCTTATAATGCAATAGAGAACAATAAAAGGCCCACATGATTAACAACTCTATATCTATTGTGGGGATTTGGTGGAAGAAGTGCATTTATCCATCAGCAACCTGATTCTGCTTCCATTGAAGTCATATGGAGTTTTGCCAATGGCTTTAGTAGGTGAAAGAATAGGATCTGGGAGGCTATAGATGAGGAAAAGCCAGAGCTTATAAAGTTTTCTCAGTATGTTATTGGATAAGTGCCACTGTCTAGAGGGCAGTGGGTGGCCCAGAGAGAAGTTTCAGAGAAAAAGTGGTAGAAAGTGAATTTAAACAACTTTGGGGTGAAAAGTCTTGTATGAGAAAAGACTTTTGAGGGATGTCATATTTTTCTGTTGACTAATGATTGTAGTTGCACTGTTTTAGAATTTTCCTTTCTCTCTCATGGAGAATATAGATAAACTGTACTTCTTGTAATTTCTGTGTTTTGTGTTAGATGTGTACAAGCCTTGAACAATAGATCTTAGGAGGTGGATTGTCTTTGGCCAATAGACACTTGTTTATTACTGTGTATAAAAAGAAGTTCTTGTAAATAAAACCTTCTTCTTCGCCATCTTGAAGCCTGTCTGCCTGACTTCCCTACCTGCTTCCACAAATCCCACGAACAACAGAAAAGCAAACCATAAATGATGGCAGAAGGGTCCGCTGTGTCAGAAAAAGCCCAGTCACAAGTCCAGGTTCGAGTTTTTAAGTATGTTGTTTTACAAAGTGGTGGTGGTAGAGAGATGCACCAGACAAAAGAAAATGGATTTGGGTGGCCAATTGATGTTCATGGCTCTCAGCCGAAAGGAGCCAGACCTGAAGTGAGGGTGTAGGCAGATATTCCTTGGAGATAACACCTTGTGCCTTGGAGACTTTTGCTCATCTATCATTCCACTTAGTGGAAAGCAATTCTGTACTTGTCATCCTGAGGATGGGGCACAGTCGCGGAAGGGAGATATATGAGAACAGGTCACACAAGTAGGAATGGAATACAGAGCTTGACTATTCAACTGTCTTCATTGACTTCCACAGGGTTGCCTGCTGAGAGCATCAAGAACAGTGGCTTATCAGTTTAGGATATGGGGTTTTTCCACTTACAAATGAAAATTTCCAAAATGGATATGTAGCTCAGGAGTTTATAAAGGCCACAAATTTTCTAGTCTGTGGTCCATAAAGGCATCAGGAAGATGCTGCTGGATACACAGAGTAACCATAGTTTCACTACTCTCCATATAGTAGTCAACATAATATAGATAAAGACAGGGGGACCTGAACTGTCTGGTCTTTATAGCACTGCTGTTACCATCAGAAAAAATCCACTAAATTCACTTCAGATCCTGGAGGAGATATCCTGGATAGACTGTATTCATGCAGTTTTATATATCTTAAATGCTCTTGCCTTTTTACCTTGATAAAAATTGGCAGTTGACTACATGTACAGACATCAACACACTTCCATCTATGCAGTACCATCACAGTGGGCGTGGTTGGAGGTGTGTAGGACATGCACAGAGACTGATTCTTGGAATACCAGTGTTAGGCATAAGGAAAGAGACCTGAAGATGCTAAGTATAACAGTGCCAGCCTTTGAGGAAGCAGAAAGACAGAGGTATTTGTATAGTGTAGGAACATTACACTGAAAGACAGGAAAACTGACAGATTCAATGTCCAGCTCTGCCATTCTCCTCTTTAAATCCTTTAAAATCTCATTTTGCAGAAACCATAAAAAATATATGTTGTTTCTGCAGCCTTTTTACTTCTGGCTTGGGAATTCTGAGCAAAGTGGATACAAGGTAATACACAGATATGGATCAGAAATTGCTATTTTAACAACCAATCTCAAAAAAGCCTGTCATGGTTTGACCCTGGCCAAACACCAGGTGCTCACGACAGCCACTCCCTCACTCTCCCCTGCCATGGCTGGGCAGAGGAGGAAAAAAAATTTAACGAAGCAGTCATGAGTTGAAATAAGGATGGGGAGGAAACACTCCAAGATCAAAGCAGGTTCAACTTAAAGATGCAAAGTGAATTTATTACTAACAAAGTCAGAGGAGGATAATAAGTAAAATAAGCCCTTAAAGACACCCTTTCTTCCCCCAACCCCTCCCTCCTTCCCATGGACAGCGCAGGGAACAGGGCATGGGGGGTTTGGTCAGTTCATCACCAAGATCTTCTTCCAGAGACAGGAGTCCTTCCCCTGCTTTGCTGTTGGGTCCCTTCCCATGGGAAACAGTTCTCTGTGAACTTCTCCAACATGGTTCCAAATCTCACGAGCAGCAGTTCTCCCAAAACTGCCACAACATGAGTTTCCCCCATGGGCAGACAGTCCTCCCAAAACTGCTGCAGTGTGGGTCCCCAGTCCATGGGGTGCTGTCCACTGAGGACAGGCTGCTCCAGCCTGGAAGCAGGGGCCCTCTCCCTCCACTGGGTCTCCCACTGGATCACAGCCTCCTCCAGGCATCCACCCACTCTGGCATGGGCACCTCCCTCATGGGCTGTGAGTGGATCTCTGCATCCCTGTAAGGGTCGGTCAAAAAATCAAATACTGTCTCAACATTTCTCATCAGAAACCACAGGTGCAGGACTTATGCAAAAAATGCTTTGTACCTACCAAAGCTGGTACGGAGCGAACGCCTTGTACCTGCTGAAATTGGTATGGAACGAATGCAATGTACCTGCTGAAAATGATACGGAATGCTTTTGCACCTATCTCCAAATCTCTACCATTGTGAAAGATCCATGAAGCAAGACAGAACCACAGACCCATAAACTCTCTGCCACCCACTACTGTGAAAGGACTAGCATAAAAGACAGTTCGGGAATAGCAAAATTCTGAAGATCTTCCCCACCATGAGATCACATCGATTGAAGACAGAAGCAGAGGAATGCCTTCTGGATCTGGACCCCCATAGACGCTGGACGTCTGTGGACCCGTGGTGGTAGCTATAAACCCCCTTTCCTTCCCTTTTCCTATCTATCTTTCCCATTATTCTCTCTCTCTCTTTCTATCACAAGCTGCTTTACGGGCACAATTAATAAAGTTCCTGTGTAGATTGAAATTTAACTTCCTTGACTTGTTGAATTATTTGCTTTACTTTCTTTTTTGCACTCCGAGATCATAGCTGAAACGAACCATCACGCATCCACTTACGAGCGGACTGTGACATCCCCCATGGACCCCATGGGCTGGAAGGAGACAGGTGCTTCACTATGGTCCTCACCACAGCCTGCAGAGCAATCACAGCTCCGGTGCCTCCTCCCCCTCCTTCTCCAGTGACATTGGCGTTTCCCTCACATATTCTCACCTCCTCTTCTTTTCTGGCTAGAAAAAAACTATGTCCATTTTGTTTGAATTTCTTCTTAAATATATTATCACAGAGGCATTACTAATATCTCCAATTGGCCCAGGCTTGGTCAGTGGCATGTTCATCATCTTCAGAGCCATCAGGGATTTGCTCTGCTGGACATGGTGGAAGCTTCCAGCAGCTTCGCACAGAAGCCATCTTTGTGGCCCTCCCCACTACCAAAAATCAGGCCAAGCAAAACCAACACAAAACCAAACCCAAAAACACTCAAAAACCCCAAAACCAAAACCAAAAGAAAACCCCAAACAAAACCAGCTGTTGGCCTCAACCATCTTCAGATGTGCAGTGAATTAGAGTGCAGAGGCCAATATCTTTATGGTTTCAAACAGGATTCAGATGGCAAGACCAAGATCTGAAACCTTAAGCACTCTGGATTTCTGGTATTTTTCCTTATTTTTTTCCTATATTTGGTTTCACATTATGTATGTCCAGTAGCAAGGATTCAGCCAGGGGACACTTGAGGCTGGAAAAGGCATGCCGGAGAATCATGGCAGGGCACCAACATTTCTGCCTCCACACTTTTCTAATCTGGGAAAACCATGATGCGGGAGACTGCCGATGGTGAGGGAAGCAA
>VZTX01003665.1:0-11569 GCA_013400915.1 Pardalotus punctatus | reverse complement strand
CATTGGTTCCCAAATCACCACCCCACAATGTCATTGGCTACCTATAGTTAGAACAACACCTTGCAATAACACCAGCTGCACATACTTTATTATCTTGTTTAGGATTCCTGCTTGTTTTGAACTTGTTTTGAGCTAGAATTGATGCCTGAGAACCAAGGCAAACTAACAGTTCCCACTGCAAGTTAGCTCTCACTACAGGACAGCAGTTCCCACAGAGGGACATGGATTTAACATATGGACAACTCAGTGGATAAGGAATTGGATGGATGGTCACACTTAAAGAGTTGCAGTCAACAGCTCAATGCCCAAGTGGCAACCAGTGACAAATGGTGTCCCTCAGGGGTCAGTATTGGGACTGGCACCATTTGACATCTTTGTTGGCAACATGGACAGTGGGATTGAGGGTACCCTCAGCAAGTTTGCCAATGACACCGAGCGGTGTGCTGCAGTTGACACGCTGGAGGGAAGGTATGCCATCCAGAGGGATGTGGACAGGCTTAAGAGGTGGGACAGTGTGATTCTCATGATGTCCAACAAGGCCAAGTGCAAGGTCCTACACCTGGGTTGGAGCAATCCCAAGAACAAATACAGGCTGGGCAGAGAATGGGTTGAGAGTAGCCTGAAAAAGGACTTCAGGATGTTGGTGGATCAGAAGCATGAAATGATCCAGCAATGTGCGCTTGAAGCCCAGAAAGCCAACCCTGCCCTGGGTTTGATAAGAAAAAGTGTGACCAGCAGGTTGAGGGAGGTGATTCTGCCCCTCTATTATGCTCTTGTGAGACCTCACCTGGAGTACTGCATCCAGCTCTGGGGCCCCCCAACATAAGGAAGGATGTGGACTTGCTGGAGTAGGTCCAGAGGAGACCATGAAGATGCTTACAGGGCTGAAACACCTCTCCTATGAAGACAGGCTGAGAGAGTTTGGGGTTGTTCAGCCTGGAGAAATGAAGGCTCCAGGGAGACCTTAGAGCACCTTCCAGTACCTAAACGGAGCTTACAAGAAGGCTGGGGAGGGACTTTTGACAACGATGTGGAGTGATAGGACAAGGGGGAGAATGGCCTTAAGGTGAAGGACAACATGTTTAGATTAGCTGTTGGAAGAAATTCTTCCCTGTGAGGGTGGTGAGATGCTGGCACAGGTTGCCCAGAGAAGCTGTGGCTGCCCCATCCCTGGCAGTGTTCAAGGCCAGGTTAGATGGGGCCATCTTGGAGCAACCTTGTCTAGTGGAAGGTGTCCCTGCCCATGGCAGAGGGGTTAGAACTAGATGATCTTTAATGTGCTTTCCAGCCCAAACTATTCTATGATTCTGTGATTCACAAGAGCAGAGGGGAAGAATCCTCTCCCTCAACCTGCTGGCCACACCTCTTTTGATGCAGCTCAGGATGTGGTTGGCCTTCTGGGCTGCGGGTGCACACTGTTGGCTCATGTTCAACTTTTCATCCACAAGAATCCCCAAGTCCTTCTCCACAAGGCTTTAGTTTCTAATTCCCAAACAGATCAACTATCTAGAACTAACTAAAATTCTAAAGTCCTTGCATCTATTTGTGGGATAAGATACTATTTAGAAAAGAAGTATCAGTTGAATTAAAGGCACTAGAAGATGGGTGATAAGTGGTCAGGAAAAATAAACTCAACCAAATTATTCCCTGCCATTTACACCAATGGGGTTGCTCAGACCCTGAAACTGCTTTAGATCTGAGAATATATTTTAAAAAAATTAGTGCAAGAAAAAATAGTTTTAAAAAATCACAAGAAGAAAAGAAGTGGAAAAAAATATGTTTCCCTGTGGTCATGTTAGTAACAGAGATGCAATAGGGAATAAAGACATGGCTATATATATTGTTTAGGACTCTTTTTGATAGAACAATTATTTTTAATTCTGGGGTTTTTTACACACACATGCAAGAACACCCTTCTCTCCCTGAAAATGAGTACCAGTTTTTAGTTTATTGTATTTCCCTCAACTGTGGAGGGGGGCAATCTAAACATGCTGTAACATATGCATACCCATGACTTCAACAAATCTATTTGGTGTGAATCAACTGAAACATCAGTCTACATCCTTAAAGGAGAAAGCCCTGAAACTACAAATTTCTTGTGACGCATGCTGTTGTTTATCAGTAACCGTGCCAGCCATTCTAAAGCTATATGAACAGATTACACAATATAATACCCCAATCCAGAAAACAGTGAAGAATGTTCTGGCTTCTTCCATGGAATTATTCATATGCTTCTTATGCTAAATACAGTATGGGATTTCTTAGACTGAAAATGTTTTGGCTTCAGGCTCCAATTACCCCTAGCATAAGAAGAGGGTGTCAGATAAAATACATGTCTTTCAAATAATCTGCATGTAAATAACAATTTAAAAACACCCACATTGGCACTATCTCTTGTTTATTCAATTTTAACAGCAAAAACCCCTCTTCTCCCCTCACCTCTGTGTAAATAATTTGTGTGCCCCCTAGGCAAGTCTGTCCATGAAGCACCATTCTTGCAGCATGGCCCCTGAAAGCCAATGGGTTTCTCTGCTCCTTTTTCAGAGCAAAGCACCAGCATTTTCATGAATCAGATTACAGCCCCAGAAAAGGATATGCAGAATTAGACTTCCAGCTGAAGGGAACAATTTGAAACACTTTATTTCATTTAAAATATGTTAAATAAAAGTCAGCATTAGAAAAATGTGGGATCTTATACCGGTAACTTTATGAAGAAAAAAGTTCCCTTTAGCTAGTATACTTTCTCTAAGCAAATTAACATACATTTTACAACAGCAGCAACAAAATACTATTGAAATTATTAAAACTTCTCCAGTGGCAGTGCCTCTGGGATAACATATTTAAGAAGGGAAAAAAACCTGTGAAACAACAGCAGCTGGGAGAGCAGGGTGAGAATATGTGAGGAACAACTCTGCAGACACCCAGGTCAGTGCAGAAGGAGGGGCAGGAGGTGCTCCAGATGCCAGAGCTGAGATTCCCCTGCAGCCCCTGGAGGACCCCATGTCAGAGCAGGCTGTGCCTAAGGACTGACCTCATGGAAAGGGACCCACATTGGAGCAGGGGAAGAGTCCTTCCCTGAGGAAGGAGCGGATGAGACAACATGTGAACTGACCACAGCCCCATTCCCTGTCCCCTTGCACTGCTGAGGGGGAGGAGGTAAAGAATTTGTGTGTAAAGTTAGGCCCAGAAAGAAGGGAGGGGTTGGGGGAAGCTGTTTTAAGATTTAGTTTTTATTTTCTCACTATCCTACTTTGATTTGATTGATAATAAATTAAGCTAGTTTCCCCAAGTCGAGCTATTTTGCCCATGATGGTATTTGGTGAGTGATCTCCCCCTGCCCTTATCTCCACCCATGAGCCTTTCACTATATTTTTTCTCCCTTGTCCAGTTGAGGAGTGGAATGATAGAGTGGCTTGGTAGGCACCTGTTCAGCCAGGGTCAACCCATAATGCCTTGGCAAAAGCTTTAAAACCCAGCTGTGCTGGAAGAGCACCAGAATTATAAAATTCAGCACATATGGGTGTGGAGAGTCCATGCATGTTCACAGAAAGCTGGCAATGTGCGGTGGCTCGGTCCCTGTTTCCCACAACAATCTATTGGCAGAATCTGACAAGGACCAGCCTGGGACACTTGGCTGAGGCAGTGTCACCTCCAGAGGCCAGATCTCCATCTGGGCAGGGGACATAGCCAGCCACCACTGGTGCTGTGGTTCCACCACTGTACTTGAAAACTGGCTCCCTCCCTGTTGCCTCCAGCTTCAGCTCTGCAGTGCCTCACTGCCTCTTTCAATCTTCCAGCACACTAACTCTGGGCAGAGGAGGCCTGCCTGGGATTGTGGGCCTCAGCACCGCTGCAGCCCCTGCCAACTACCCACCATCACTCTTCTCCTCATGAGATGGGGAGGGGCCTCCCTGCCTCACCACATGCCCTGGCTGCCCAACTCCCACCACCCCGGATGACAGGGCTGGTAGTCCAGGCTAGGCAGCCACTGCAACCACCTTTGTTATGAAACCTTGGACAGCTCTGGCGGCAATGGGCTGCAATCCTGCGACTGGCTATCACCTGCCAGGCACAGCCCCCTGCACACCACTTACACCCTCTGGGTCCTTGTACTCCCACGTTAAGAGACCCTTGCCCTAGGATCTACATGCTGCACCCTCCTTTCTAGTTTCAGATCTTTTAATAGTACAAATTATTTCCTCAACAGGCCACCAGCTCTCAAAGGAATTGGAAAGACAAGTCCCAGTAGAGACATTTACAGATGTCAAGGTTCCAGTTAGGGAAAAAAGTATGAGGGAGCTGTGAGAGCATTACTCACACTGCATGCAAAGCTATGGCCAGGATGCAAACACAGGCATGCTCCCATAGTTAGGTCCAGCCATGGCTGAAGCTTTACTAGATCTGAGCTGGTGAGCTCCAGCTTCTGTTGTACCTGCCTGAGCCACCAAGTGTTTAACAAGCTATAAATTATTTGTATTTTCATTGTAAACAGGTTGCTTTAATTTTAAAATTATTTTCTAGAAGCAAACACTACAGTTTAAGAAGGAAGTTGTTAGAAATAACAAAAAAAAATCTAACTGCATGTTACATTTTCACAATAGTCCCTATAGAACAGATACTTCAGTCCTTAAAAGCAAGCAACCAAATTAAACATCTATTTAAATGTTTCTTCATTTGAAATAATACTGAGTTACAGAATTTGTGTAAGAGACTACCATATTCTGCACCATTAACTAATTAAAAATTCCCCTGCAGGCATGAAACAGCAGAAGCTGCATGATCCTCCTCTAGTGACCATCTCACACAGGACTGACATCCAATTCCATCCTCATAAGCCTGGAGATGAAACATGCTTTTGCAACTGTTTTCAAAAAAACCAGCTAATCTTTTCTTATATTGTGTGAATTACTTAGCAGATCTCAAACTACTGATCAGCTCCTTTTCCTCTCCCTGCCCTTCTTTCAGAAGTAGCTTGTGGCCTCTCATGAATATGGTATATAAATCCACAAGTCTCAATTTAATGTTCACTTTTTATTTTGTATCCAGACACACCTCACAGGTTCATTCCAACTTTTCCATTTCTCACTGCCTAGACCCCACTGCTTTAGCCAATTAGTTTCATTCAGCATAAATTTAAGCATTCACCTCATGTGACACGGCCCACTGCAGGCCCCAGGCAACAAGTGCAGCTGCATGCTGCCTCATTGCAAGCTACAGATCAGTACCTGCATAGCACAGGGCACTCTGGGGACCAGCAGTATTTACTTATTTAAAGGGAAGAACTCCTCCAATGGTGCATAGGTATATAGTTTGGAGAGGTCTGTGTGTCTATACAGACATTTGTGACAGAAAGGGGATGGCAAAGTGGTTGTTACAGAGGACAACCAGAACTTCTGACTCTCCAAGTCTATTCCTCCCACAGTTTCAGTTGCAGTAAGGAGGCATGGGGGACTCCACTGGTAGAAGCAATTTGGGAAGGAAATTCTAGGGAATAGGGGGGTTGCAAAGGAAACACTTTCCAGTGGAGTTATTACTTGAGAACCTTTCACCCTGTCCCTCAGGGTGAGGAGGGGATTGGTCATGCCCCCACTGCATTCCCACCCAGGCTCAACAGAAGTCTGGATAGAGGCAGCACTGGGCACAACATCAAAGCATCATTTCTCTCCTACCAAGTTTGCAAGCTGTTGTTAAAAAGGGGAGATGAAACAGAACAAAAAAATAGCCCAACTGTGCTTACCAAACTACAGCCCTGCTATCAATATCACGTAACTACACAATTTACATTGGACTTAAATTGCCTAAGTTAGTTTCATTAATTAGACACAGCCAGGTTGTTCCTTTAATTCCACTGATACAGATCTGGTGTCTATATGCATAAATGCCTAAAAATTTAGAGTTATGCAGCTAAGCAAGCTGCACTCCCTCCATGTTATCAAAAGACAGGCTTCTTATCAGAAGCCAAGCATAAATCCAATAGCTAACTTTAACTTTCATGATTAATATCAGGCCACATTCTTTCCTCTGCACATAATCTCATCCCATATTACTTGCATCTCAGAAAATACCAAACATCATAAAAAAAGAATGCAAGTTACGTTAATTAAATTGTTTGAAATTTTAATTGAGATTCATGTTTGTTTTGCAACAGTTTCTCCAAGGCTAGCTACGATTAAACACAAGAATAATTTCAAATGAGACTAAATAAAAGCAAAAATCACAAGAAATAATTTTGCATTTGAAGAAGACTGAATAGAAAAGCCTGATTTTAAGCAAGATCTACAGGAATACCAAGAGCATTAGGGAACATTCTTGCAAAAATTCCTCCCTTTACTTAAGGCTTTGAAAACAAAGTTTTTCAGAAGTAGGGAGACACCTCTAATCTCAAGGCAATAATTGAGAATTGGAAGTTCTTAGCATTCTTAAACATAGAGTTAGACAAGTATTTTCTAAATGAACTTAAGATTAATAGGTCATTACTGTAGTTATTAAAATTATATTGATTCTTGCCACTGGGATCTGGCACTGTAATTGCCAGTCACTCAGTTGTTCCTAATTTATTGGACTAAGCAAATAATGCAATATTTCATGGATGCTATTGTTTTGTTGTCTAATACTGATTAAACTATTTACACTCCTACTTTTCAATTCATATTTTAGCATTCATACCTATGGCTTTTACTTTCAGTACAACATCTTTGTGTCAAGTGTCAGAATTTCATTTAAAAAAGTCAGGAACCTGATACCATATAGACAAGCCTTCTCTATATGTTTAAAATATTCCTTTTCAAAAATGACAATTTATAAAAGAAGAGTCTGCTGGTAGCTTTCTTCCAGCTCATGTTTACCACAGATTCTACTGAGCTTTTCCTAATTTAAAGTGTCCCTTTTAGAGTGTCCTGCTACCTCCACATGGAATCTGTTTCTTCCCTCATCCCCTCCTAAATTTAATGAAAAAACCCCTAAATCAGTAGCCGACAATTTAAAGCAAAAATATAAAGCGCTATAACATTACCCACATTGCCTTTTATTGAACTAGGTTGAACACTCTCTCTAGGAGATTTGTGGAAAAGGCACAGTATTTTTGTGCTCTGAGACCTCCAGCAACAATGTTTTTTCCCCAGCCTGAAAGTTAAGGATTGCTGTTAGGAAACAGCAAACAAACAGTCTGCCCAGAAAAATTCACAGGTACCTGATTATCCACTTACATTAGAACCCACCAGATTTTACTGATTCTTCTGCCACAGACACCCTGCAAATCTATAACAAGCGTTTGCTTCTATAGCAAGGGGAAAAGAGGTAAAGTTACTCTTACATATACCCAGGGATGATGCAAATGATACAAGCTATTCATTATTAAAATCCTCAAAAAGCTGTGGTGGTTTCTGTTCCATGGCATTACATGAATGGTAAAGTTATTTTTCACATATGACAGGTTTAGTTGTACATGAAGAAAGCTAACTTTGGTCCACTTGTCCAGCAAGGACAGCATATTGGAAAGGTGATCACTGACCATTAGTTCAAAAACCAATGTAAAAGCTAGCAAAAATAATTGGGTACTTCATTCCTAAAGCTGTACAGTGTGGTTATTTGTCCTAGTCATCCACCTTTTCATTCTGTGTGTCCTCTAATTGTTGAGTTTTTAAGTCTTCAGCTTGTTCATGATCTTCCATATCTGCATCATCTACTTGAGCAGTTTCATTTTCTTCTGCTTCTCCTTGATCAACACTTTCATATTCTACTTGTTCAAGGTCTGTTCCATCTATAAGTTCTGCCTGTACTTCTTCCATCTGTATTTGATTTACATGCCCAATGTGTAATTGCTCCACATGTACTTCAGCACCTTGTTCAGTCTGAATGTGTTCAACTTCTAAATAACTAATTTGCACCTGTTCTTGCAGTTCCTCCATCTGTGTGCCTTTCACTTGATTGTCCTGTATGAGATCCTGGTGCATCTGTTCCACAGTTACCTGTGCAGGATCCACTTGTACCTGAATTACAGGTAGGACATGGACTTGCTCCACTTGTTCTATTATTGTCATTGACGTTACTGGTTCAGCTTCCATAGCTTCCACTGGAAGAACCTCTTCTGTCACTATTCGTTCTGAAATATTGTGCATGTCTTTGAGATGCCTTCTCAGCTCACTGCCTTGCATAAACCACACATCACATAAGGTACAGTGGTTGGGTTTGTCACCAGTGTGTATTACCAAATGATTTTTAAATTGATCCCAGCTGTTAAATACGCTGTTACAAACCTGAAACAAAAGATACAGCATGTTAAACAGTGCCAACAGAAATATAACAAAGTATAGTGCCTATTTCAGATCATGGCTTCACATAGTGCAGCTTCTTGCTACTTGGATTAAAAAACTCCACCATGTGTGATAGAGGTAAAAGCTGAAAAGTCAGCTTCAAATGAACAGAAGACCTAGTATTTATTTATAAGACACAGTGTGCCATTTTGAGTTGTACATACAGAGGATACCTACAAAATTAATGAGTCAGTACAGCATGTAAAAGCTTTCTTATTTTAACTTTATATGAAATTCACATACAGATTCACACCCCAATGAATGTCTGGTGCTAGAATATTGAATGGAAATCTATTTATGTAATAATATCATATGATCAAAATGCAATTCAAACTGTCCTTTTACTGAAGTTCTAGATGCAATACTACTAGCCTACTTTTACTTACCAGTTTTCATTTGTTCATGGCATTGTAAGATGACTAAACTCTCACATTTTGTTATTTAAAAAAATTTTTGAGTGATTTTAGCAGATAAAAATCTCTTAAAAGTCTATCTTTTTAAGTCTCTTCCAGCTAAAAGTACTGCTTTGACTGCAGACATACTATTTTCATAAAGCACATGAGCACGCTTCCTTCCCTTAAGCTAGCAGTGAGGTAAGTAGCTTGAAAACAATACACAAAGATTGAAGAAATGAATGAAATGCCAGGGTAGAAGAGAGAGAAGAGTGGGGTAGAGTCAGGCTTGGAGTAAAGAAACAGGGTCAGGGTCTTTGTCCATGCAAGTGCTCTTGGCTGCAGAAAGAAGCAAAGGACATGCATTTCACTGTTGGAACCCCTTCACTGTTGGCAAATAATTTTGAAACAGAATGTTCCATCTCCTCAATTTACAGCAACAGCACAAAAGGATGATGGAGTATCTGACAGGGATTAACTCAAGGAACAGGTCTGTGGAATGGAGCTGAATATCCCCATTTTGCTGTTGAAATCTTAAAACCACATTTGTGATGCTAGGAACATGTTTTTTGTATATGTGCGTCCTCTAGGCTCATGCTTAAGAAAGAAGTTGCACACACAGACTTCTTAAAATACTAACCTTATAAATAAGCACTCAAAATTAATTAGTCATTAGACTATCAGTAATGCCCAAGCACATAATTACTGTTCTTGCCATGTGGAGCCTAATTCAGTACTCAAGGCATTCACTGAAGAGCACCAAAAGTGCTCATCAAGCAAGTGCAATTTTGTTTTTCCTTCTTGTTCAGTGAGCCAAGATTTTATTTATTGAACACTATTCAAATTCAGTTCTAAAGAGAAAAAAAATCAAGAATTTATCCAAGAATTCTTGTAGTTGCTGCAGGCTGAAATAACACTAACCCACATTCACAGTTATCTGTAACAGAGAAAGCTACAAGGTGAAGTAATTAAACCAAAGGGTCACAAAGACAAAACAGTATCTTCCATGAAGCTACTAGGTACAATTTTGCATTATATAGTAGTTCTCATGTTCAAAACAAACTTATCTTTAAGACAAAGGCATGCTCCCAAGAATTAACTTCAGTCTAGCATAACAACTAAGCAATGAAATAGCATTGGTGAAACTTCTGATTAAATGATTAAATTAATTTATTCACCTCCTGCAGTATTTGCTGCTTTCTGTGAATAAGATCACTCTTTTTTTCAAACAAATAAAGCCAATATCCAACATTTTTCTTTACTATATGACCCGATTTAACCACAAACCACAGCAATTCTGTGAACTGAATAAGGCCTTATTTGAGACTGTCACCCCAGTGGGGCAGCAAAATGGCAAATAAAAATGCTACAACCAACATAGGTTCTCATATTTTCTAGCTTTTCAGAATCAACTTTTAAAAGCTAAGTAATATTCTTCTGAACAGCTTTTCATATGTCGGTTGCGTAGTGACCAAGTACCCTAGCTATCCATCTACAGCATTTCTATTTGCTTAAAAGGCATTACAGATTGTCATCATAAGTTGAAATGACTTTCCAGCCAGTCAATATATTGGTATTAAACAGAAAAATAATAAATTAGGAAATAAAATAATACTTTGTATTTTGGACTTTAGTGAAGCATGCTCACAAGCAGGAAAGGCCTAGGCATCAAGAACCTTGAAAAGGAAGCAGAAAGATCAGTAAGATGCAGATGAACACTTAGCTACTCACAAGAATCTCTCTGATTAGCTATTATGAAGCTCCATGTCAGTAATTTCATATTTTAAATGGAACTACTTAGATATAAGAATTTACCCTCATGTCATGGTTGAATGCAACCTTTATAATTTATTTTACTAAAAATAGGTATTGGAGACAAAAGTCCACTCTTTATGCCTTTCCTGCTCAGTACTCTCACACTCCGTCCCTCAGCACAGGAAGGAGGTGTCTAGCCTCAGACTCTGCTACTTCTATTACCCACCTGACATTCGTACAGCTTCTTTCTTCCCTTTTTAGCTCCAGCTCCAGACTGACAGGCCGTCAGGTGACATTTGAGTGTACTATTCCTAGCAAAATGCTCATGGCAGTTTGGACATTCAAATGGTTTTTCACCTGTTAAGACAAGACAGGGATTTGTAAGTGTATAAAACCAGCCAGTTTTTGGTCAGCTCTTCCTTTTGTGTAGGTTGATAAATATGCTGTAAAGATGTGGCCAACTGGACTATTCTACAGAAGATAAAGACATTCTATGTAAATTTTATGTAAATAAAATGGCAAAAATCTAATGTGGAGTCATAACTCTCATTTATAAAACCAAAACAAAATAAACTGAACAAACTAAAACAAAACCCATAGACATGATAATGTAACATAATTCCCAGTGTCATTTAAGGTATATTCAGGTTTTTATGAAAGGCTATTATTCTGATGAAATATCTTAAAGAAATAGGAGCTATTTCTCTCTTCTCAACTGATAATAACAACAGTTAAAGACTCTAGTATATACAAAGTGACACATTAAAGAAGGAAGTATTTAAATAATACAAAGTTTTAGTTTCAAGAACGACAGCTTATGCTTGAGAGCCGAAACTAAGCTCCAGAAAAAGAAGTTGGCACAGAATGACCATGAAGTAACAATGCATTGGTATTAAAACAAACCAAGCCCAGAAACTTTAATTCAAAGTAGTATACTGTTATTACCATCATCAAATAGTAGCAAAGAACAATGGCTGTCTCTCTTTACTAATTTCATCATGCACAAATACAATGAAATTCAAGAAAATTAAAGTACAAAAAATTAGTAACAGTGTCTTTCTTCTAAGTCTGATAATTAATCTGTGGAGGTGTGGCAGTGGATCATATCCA
>VZTX01003664.1:0-19142 GCA_013400915.1 Pardalotus punctatus | reverse complement strand
CAGAGGTGTCACCGCTGTCCTCTCCCCGCAGGCTGGTACGAGGGGGAGCGGCTGCGGGACGGCCAGAGGGGCTGGTTCCCCTCGGACTGTGCCAAGGAGATCACCTGCAGGGCCACCCTGGACAAGAACATGGAGCGCATGGGGCGCCTGCTGGGGCTGGAAACCAACGTGTAGCTGTGCCCTGGCCCCACAGCGGGAGCTGCTTCAGCCGGAACTCGAGTGACCAGCTCTGCTCTGGAAAAGCTGACCTACCTCTCCCGGGCAGATCCAGGACAGCCAACACTGGCAGGGGCTCAGGGAAGAATCCAGAGCTGTGCCTCCCCCCTCCCCTGGGGGTGGTCTCCAGCACCATGGGGCTGCTCAGACTGGCTCCAAATTCTGCTGGGGCAAGAATTTCTGAAAGCAAGGAAGAGGCACCACAGCCAGCAGAGCAGGCACCGCTGCTGCCTCTTAGCACAGGTATTTTACTGCAGAGTGACTGCCAGAAGTGGGGGCACGTTGGTTCTGGCTCCTCAGGTATCTCACGAGGGCTTCACTTCGTGCTTCAGAGCAGGGGGTGATGAGAACAGGAAATGCACTCACTTCTCTGGGAACACATGCACTCAAGGGTGAGCAGAGTTCAGGGCACATTGGAGAGGTGTGAGAGTCCATGTGATAAAAATGCTTCCTTTTAAAGAGCAGCTGCTGCCTGAGCAGCGTGGAAACTGCTCACTCGAAATGAGGGGACAACGTGTAGTACCAAGGCTTTCTTCTTGTTGCCTTCCCCCTCCTCTGGAAAGGGGATGGATGCTGGTTTTTATCCTGCAAGATGCTGGTTTGAGTGGTGAGTGAACTGGGTGTTTGTAAAAATGTCTATCTCTTAACAATTTAAGCTGCATTAGGAGGGCACTAATTTTGTACAAAAGTACTTACCTGGACAGTGTGACAGTGGTTATACAGCCTTGCAAATTAATTTATAAGTGGACTGATAAAATAGTAATGAAACTGTAAATTGAACAAAGACTTATTTAACATAGAAAAAATACTGCTGTTTTAACAAATTTTATTGCATACGTGTGGATGTTTAGCACATAACTGAATGTATAAATCCAAGCATTAATTTTATTCAGATTTTTTAATATGTTGTATATATTTTTCATACCTAGTTTTTCAAAAAATGCAGTAATGTTTTGTAAAGGCATTTTTCATTTTTTCTATTGTTGGACAGTTCTTCAGGAATTAAAAGACTTATATGATTTTACAGGACAACAATCAATAAAATACTTTTAAATCTGTACTAAAAAAAAGTTTTGTTTTTTTTTAAAGTCATAAAGCTGCCAGTTGTTAATGTCATTCTTGTCAGAGAAATTAAATCTCTTCGATTGACATTGGCATTTTAAATTTTCCTATTCTGTAAAGATAAATAGCACTAACCTGTGCCCTACTTCATCTGTCATAGATCCCCTTTACCTGTTGGACTTGGAGCGATGGCCTGGGACAGCATCTCACCATTACAAGGGAGGTGGAAAAACAGTCCAGTTCCCTCTGCTTCCTGCGGAGCTTGGCACAGTTCAGCTGGAAGGGACCCAGTCCCACCCCCTCTCAGGGCTGACCCCGTTAAATCCTGTTCTTTTGGCGCCCTTTAAACACCCTCAGACCTGGGGCATCACCACCGCTCCAAGGGTGCCTGGTCCAGGGTCTGGTGTCCATTCCCTCACTGAAGCCCTGCGTCCTCATGCCCAGTCTGAAGCTCAGCTTTAACTATTATTCCCCAGCATCCTGTCCCTGGATCTATCGGGGGTGGCATATAAAAACCAAGTTACAAACCTGACATAAGGATTACCTCTTCCACTGCTTAATAACCTGATGTGGCAGGTTTAAGCCTGGTTTGCAGCTCATCCCCACAGTGGGATGGGGGGAGAGACATGAAGGGTCAAAGAGAGAAGTCATGGGCTGGGATAAAGACAGTTTAAAGCAAAAGCCACATGTGCAAGCAAAGCAAACCAAGGAATTCATTATTCCACACTTCCCCCAGGCCAGGTGGACGCTCAGCCAGCCCCAGGACAGGGGCTCCATACACATAATGGGGACGTGGGAGGACAAATGCCATCACTCCAGACATCCCACACTCCACTTTAGCCACAGCACGAGGGCCTGGGACAGCCCTGGAGGCAGTGGGGGGCAGCTGTCCTGGCTGTGGCCCCCAGCCCCTCGCTGGCAGGGCAAGAACCAAGCCAGACCCTGGCCTTGCTCAGCCATTGCTGGAATAACACTACTTACATCACAAATCCAATGCAGCACCGCATACGTTTGTGAGGAAAACTAGTTCAGCACCCCTGACATTTAGAACAGGCTCATCTTCAAACTCTGAAGAACACAGAGGTTTCTGATACCTTTCTGCTTAAAAGAGTATGTTAGGCTGCGTGCTTTGAGCACAGTGAAAAAATACAGCAATATCGCTATTTAGACTTCAGTCATTTTCTAACGTCTGACCTGTAACCCCTCTGAGCGTTCCTTCTGGCAGCAGCCCTCGTGCCATTACTGAGCTTCCACAATGGGGCTGGAGGGAACTCATCTTCAACCAACACTACCATTCTCATCCAGGCTCTATCGCTGCCCTTTGACCCCTGTTTTGTGTAATTGGAAAAACAGGCATCATTTAAGTACTGCACAAACCACGAACAAACAAATGCCATCACTCCAGACATGCCAGCCTTTATTTTCGTGGCATTTAACCCAACCCTGCCAGTAACAGTGCTAGTGCCAGCTTTTCCTCAGTAAAGCAGAGATTTGTGACACGGCCAGTGCTGTCCCTCAGCGCCTGCCACCGTTTTGTTCCCCACTGTCCCAGCAACGCCCTTTGGTTCCAGCACCGAAATTCCCCACTACAAATTATTTCAATCCCATCTCCCCACAATTAGTAATAATTTAGTCCTCTCTCCCTTCCCCTTTGAGTCTGGGGCTCCGCTCCTCCCCTTCCCACAACCCCGGGGCAGGGAGATTCTCCTGCTCATTTGAAACAGCGGAGGGTGAAACAGTCCATTAGTGAGAGCAGGGAGGTTAAACGATGTATTTTGTGCAGCTGGCAGGTGAAAAGATGAGCTTGGCACACTCCATCCCCTGTTACCCCAATGGAAAGCTTCATTCAGCCTGTAACTTTGACTTATTTCTGTATAAAAAGTAAGTTTCACGTGAGCTGCTCTGCTTTCTTCAGAATAAAGCACATAAATCCTTCCGAGGATGAAGGTCATTTTTGCAAAGAAAAGAAATCCAACAAAACAACAAAGAGGGGAGAAAAGTTGTATTTTCCAGGCAAATAGAAGGAGACAAGCTTTTTTTTTCCCAACGATAACCCTCAAAATCCTTAACAAACTTTGTTACTCAAATATTCTTCCAGAACTGGAAATCATTCAAACAGAATGATATTCAAAAGACTGAGAACAGTTGAAATAAGACTTGCAAAAAAAGACTTTTAATGGAGTACTATAACCCAAACATGAACTTCTTAAAAAAAATTAAAAAAAAAAAAATCGAAGGCAATGAAACCTTAACGAATTACCCAACTTTTACCTAACTACGCTTTCTGTAATCTGCAAGTTCAGTCAGTAGTGATGGCGGACAGGGACAGAAAGAAAAGGAAGTTTAATTGAAGGGGATGAAATGCAGAAGAGGAGAATATTTCTGAAGATTGTTTCCTCCCACAGTACAAATTCAACAAGTGTTTTCAAGTTTAGTTTAATTAAGCTGTAATTACCTTCTGTGGAAGTGTTGGTGAGCAGACTGCTGCACAGCTGGAATAACACAGCAAGTGTAATTGCGCACCACACCCCATTTAAAAAAAAACAAAAAACAGTTTAGGTATTACTAAGCAGTATTTTAGCAGGTTTTTTAAATATCTGTTACCTGATGGGTAAAAAACCCAAAGAAAACAGCTACAGCAGGACAAGAACCATACACCATCCAAAACTGCCTTTCTCTCCCTCCCCAAGCTACACTGAGCACAGAACACATGCAGGTACACATACTGCCAACTAGCTCCAAACAACTGCTCCTCAGGATGAGGAAAATACCAGCTTACCCTACAAAAGTTGCTCCTCTAGCTAAAGAAATGCTGTAAAAAAGAAGGTGGCTGGGCTCGCTGAAGTGCGTCAGCTGTAGCGCTCGCCCTGGAACCGCGGCGCGAAGTTCCTGACGCCCTCGTTCTCCTGCGTGGTGATCAAGTCTATAATAGCTGTCAGCACTGCTGTATCCCTGGATTTGATATCATTCCAGTCCACAGGATGGGGGTTTTCTATTTTTTCTTGTAGAAGATCATCAAGTTCTTTTCTCAAATTCTGGAAAGTATTTGTTGTAATAAAGGGAAAAAAAAAAAAAAAGAAAAAAGGAGAGATGGGCAGTTAGAGCTACACACAGCATCAACAGAGAGCATTCTGTTCTCCTGACCTTTACACCTGCTGTTCTCCCATCAATTCATTTCCACATGGCTATTTTCAGGATAAATATTGTCTCTCAAATCCCAGCAGTGTTACCTTTGATGAGAGATGACCATCTCTGGATGTGATGCCTCTAACAGCCCACACATCCATTAGCTGACTATTTTAGGATTAAAAATACTGGTTTAAAATAAAAACTAAAAAAAAAAAAAAGTCAGGTATGATTTCTGGAATGTAATATTATGGAATGTAATATTAAACAGTTCTATGGAATCTATTCCTGTTAACTGAGGAGCCCCACCCTCATGTTTCCATATCCATGTGGACATTTCCTGGACTGACCAAGTCATCCTACAGCTTCTGCTGTGCAAAAGTAGATCTCTTTTGTTTGCTTTCTGTGCTTGAACTGCTCGCTGGGAGCATATCTCAAACATTAATCACACAGGAATATCATATCCAGAAATCCCCAGGCAGAACCAGTGTTACACTGAGACTTCCATGTCCATTATTTTGAAACACAGTCACCTTGACCAAGTGTGCTATTCTTGCTGGAGACTGGAAAACAATCCACTCATCCACGGCGATGGTTTCCTGGTCCTTATCCTTCTGAATGGAGATATCCCCTCCAAAGAACAACAGGCAGTATGGAGACACCTCTGTACAGTCATACAGGTAAATCTGCACGACACCAGAATTGTCTGATCACCCTCAAAAAGCTTAAGTGCCATCGGTAATCCTTAATGAGACTCACAAAATTCCCAAAGATCATTATTCAGTCACTCACAAATTCTGAAGATGCATGAAGCAACTCAGTTCTAAACAAGTTACACGAAATCAGATTGAACAAGAGCAAAAATGGTCCCAAGTCTTTCACACAGTGGTGAAAATCAAACCAGCTGCTCCATAACAACAAGAGGAAAAAATGTCAGCATATTGACAAGTGTTAGACTGGGTTGAAATGAACAAAATAAACCAAAATAAAAAATATTTATACCTGCTATTGCCAGACACTATAAAAACTCCAAATCCTCCAAAAAAATCCCAAGAACTAAATTGCAGAAGTTCCTTATTTGTAGTACAATACCACCAGTACCACAAAGGACAATCTGATGGTGTGTACAAGGAATGGCCCAGGACAGGAAGGGCCCAGAATGAATTCTGTTCACATCCCCTCTGAACCCTGATCCAACCTCAATGAAAAAGGGATAATAAAACAAACCCCACAAGCACAACCCCGACTCACACTGCTGGTCCTCATCTTCAAATGGTACACGAGCCAGTTATAATGGAACTCGGTTTCCTCCACATTAACCGATTTGGGATGGATATTAACTGATCCATCTGTCTTGGTGCAAACTTTCACCCTTCAAAGAAAAAATAACAAAAAAAAAAAAAAAAAATGTCTGATAATACAAGGAGTGAAAAATCAACAGACCAGGACCCCTGGGCTCTCTTCCCAAATGACCAGAAGTGACAGTGTTTGAACTGCTGCTGCAGAACCCCTTTAGAGCAGTGCTACTGAGATGTTGTAACATTTGCCATGGCATGGTAAGGCCACACAAACTATTTCACAGATTAGCAGAAATCCAGATGTTAAAAAATCAACAATCCCACCCTGCTCAGAGGAAGTAACACACAACCATGACTCAAACTCTAAAGTGAGACTCATCCACGCACTCAAGCCAGTGCTTCATCTTGCCAAACTATGCCATGTGGAAAGCACTGTGAATACAAACCAACATTAAAGCAAACCCTCACATTTTTCTCTTTTTGCTGAAGCTGGGCCGGATCTTTGCCACTTTGGGATAGAGGCCAGCACAGATGACTGCTTTGAGCAGCTTCTCATTACCTGCAGGAAACAGCAAAGTAAGTGAGGCAGTTCTGCAAGCTGAGATTTCAGCTGGGATAAATTCTCCCTTCCCCTCCACGGTTACCTGAGTTGGTGTTAGATTTGGGATCATTGGGATTTCTGCTGTTCACAAATCCAGCTGCAAGGAGATGCTCAGCAAACTGCCCTTTCATGTTAAGCAGCATCTAGGAAATAACAGAAATTGCTCCAGAATGCTGCTGTGCCAAAGGCCCCTCCTCTTCCCCACAGCCAGAATTCTGTTTTAACCTGGCAGGACGCTGTTACCTGCATGGTATTTGAGGACAGGAAATATTCCCAACAATAGTCCTTCTCATTCCTGAAACCACAACGCCGAGCCTCTTCCCAGCCCTAGAAATGAAAACCAGAGTTCCAAGGCACTTATAAGTGAACACACTACAGACCTAAGGACAACAAGGTCAACAGACAACAGCTGTGTTTCCTACCAGGGACAAAGTAAAATCCTTTGATCTCTCTGTGTATGTGCACACACCACAGTGCAGAGAAACACAACTTCACAACCTGCTGAATCACAACCTTCCTTTTTTCATGGTGACCAGTGATATCTGGCTGCATTTGCCAGAACACCATTTGTTATCAACAGTTCTGGGCAGAAACTGCTTTTTCCAGGCCATTTATTTTCTCCTCCCCTCACCCCAACACAATACAGCAAAATCTCCAGCACTTCTGAAGTTGGCTTCAGCCTCTCATAGAGGCCAGAAGGACAGGAATGAACAACTTCAGCAAGGTAACTATAATACTATGTTCCCTTTGTCTTTTTCAGACTTATCCACCACAAATCAGGTTATTGAGCCTGGGAACAAGATTCTTCAAGGGTGAAGATCAGATTGGTTTTACATTTCTGTAGAAGCCAAAAAATAAATCCTACAGAGCATAAACTGATCAGCTTTTTCCTTAGGATCATCTAGAATTTTACTTTGAGTAATATAGAAGAAAAAACCACATGATAACATGCTTACAGTGAAAGCATTCACCACAGTCAGATGGTCGCTTTTTGAGTTCTTTGACAGCTCCTTTCTTCTTGCATCTGCGACTTTCTCTTTGCCCTAAAAATTAGAACCTATAAAATATCCAGACTGACATGACAGGTCTCTTTTCCTAATTCAGCTACATCTATACAGCAGTACTTTGTGTGTAACATGCATGAAAATTACAGTTACTTCCAATATTCCATAGGAAAAATGATAACTCATAGTACGTGAAGGCAATCTCACTAATAAAAATGTAATTAACATGAAATTAATGAAAGTGCTCTTAAACTATAACACCTCACTAAGTCCCAGTCTCCTCCTGAGATTCTTAAACTCCCATGTGCAATTCCCGTCTGCGAGACATTACCAGAGGGATGACAAAAGGGTCCTTGAAGCTGAGGCTGGCTGCAATGGTGAGCACAGGGTCCAGGCAGCAGAACAAGGCTCCAAACAGGATCATCTTCCCGATGTGCGGCTCCACGGGCAGCCGGGCCAAGTGGACACCCAGGGGAGTCAGCTCCTCCTGCCTGTCCAGAGCGTTCTGCCAGGACACGGACAGCAAGGAAAGAACAAACACATCGTGGGAAATGCGAGGATTTCCTTGGAAAAGCCACTGCTACACAGCCATCACCCACTAATATCCACCCACAAAATCAGGTGTTTCTCTTTATGGCTACCACTCATTTGTACAGTACCACCAGAGCAAGGAGCCAGCAGAACAAACGTGCCACGAATGTCCCTTCCCCAGAGCCCAAGGGAACAAGGACACACGAGGAGCTTCTCTCCCCCATACACCTCAAACTCCTCAAGGGAACGAGGACATACGAGGAGTTTCTCTCTCCCATACACCTCAAACCCCTCAAGGGAACAAGGACATACGAGGAGTTTCTCTCCCCCATACACCTCAAACTCCTCAAGGGAACAAGGACATACGAGGAGCTTCTCTCCCCCATACACCTCAAACTCCTCATTGATCCACCCGGAGCAGGAAGGCTGCGGATGCAGCAGTGGGTACAGAGGAGGGAGTTAAATCAACACCTGCAGGGAACTTAAATGCAGGGTCCTGTGTCTGTTTGGAGTAATTCCAGAATCCCTCAGAATGACCATGTAGAGCCCACAGGCACCATGGATTATGGAACTGCCCCTCTGTGCAGAGGGACCAAGGCTCTGCACAAAGGGTGAGGGGCTGCAACGCCCCGAGCTGTGCACTCACACCTGGAGGGTGACACACACAGTGACACAGCTCTGAGCTGCTGCTTCCTGCCTACAAAGCAACAACACTTTACCAGCTCCATGAGGTGATTTATGGCCAGCATCACAGCATCACGAGACGGGGGGTCCATCAGCTTGCTCAGGAAATAGGCAATTCCACCAAGCTTCAGAATCTGAAAGAAGAATCACAACAAAAGCCTACAGCAAGTGGAGAAAGACAGTTGTCTGAAATTAGTTAGCAGTAACCACACATGGAAATAGCATGAGTAATTCACAGCTTGAGTCAGAATTTCTTTCGTTAACAACCAAGGACAAAAAAATGTATTAGTGATGAAACTTGTAGCAGTATCTATTCTTGTAGAAGTATCTATTCTTCATTCAGTTCACATACGCATGGCATTCCTTCTGCTCGCATGAGGAATTCAATATAAACTGCCAAAAAGGGAAATTCACACCAGTTCTAAAACTACCTGGCAGTAAAATTCTTTTAAAATATCACATGAAGTGACTTACTGGCATTCTCACTGAAGCTTCTCTGATTGAATGGTATTTGGGGGAAAGCACAGCCCAAATTTTTGTTAGAAGACTCCACCTTTTACTGATACCAGACAATTCTGTTTCCCCTGGGTTGGATGCACCCAAAGTGTGCATTTACAGAAGTTGCTACAATTATTGCCTAAATACACCGCATTTCTGGTGGAACAGAATTCTGGCTTGACAACCCTAGGCTCACAGTTGCATTAACTTATTCTCTCAACTGCTTACCCAATGGAAAAGTGGCTAATAAATATATTTGAAGATTCCTACGTTTACCTTGATTTGCAAGCAGAGTTCTTCCAAAGGTGTCCTGAGGATCTCTGGCAGCTGATAATCATCCAGAAGGCTGGCACGCAGCCCGTTGTACAGATGGTAACAGTGGCCTGGCTGAACTCTGCAATGAGTTAAAGAAACAATTCTTTGGGCTTTGGTCGTTTGTTGTGGGGGTTTTTTTCCTATGAAACTGTGACATTAGGATTGCATCTGCTTACAAGGAGCTTCCCAAAATTCCTCAAGGAATTAGAACTGAAGTGTATCCAATTGTTAAGCCATTTCAGTCTTCTGAAACACAGACCCATCAGCAGGAAAAAGGCATAGAGAACATAGAAATTAATTTTTAGTCCATTTCCACTTTAATGTATCAGCCTCATAAATCAGGTGTGAGGGCAAACAGTGAAAAAAAATAAAATAAAATGCAGGACATTCTTCTGTATGAAGGAAACTCTGGAGTTAAATGCAGCAAAAGTCAATTCAGCTTCCTAGGAAGACAAGGAAGCCATTCCTTGCCCAGAAACAGGAGCCAGCTATGCCAGCAGTGAAGAACCCTCAGCACTGCTGGAAACTCAGCACCCCCCAACTTCCCCAAGCACCCCACTGCTCTTACCTCCCTGCTCGACCCTTCCTCTGCTTGGCGTTGGCTTTGCTGACCCACTCTGCTGCCATGGTGCTGATGTTGTTCTGGGTGTCAAAGTGAGTCTCCTTTATCTTCCCCCCATCTATAACGAACACGACGTCATCAATTGTGATGCTGTTGAAAAAAAGAGAAAAAAATGCAACTTTTCATCTTTACAAGTTTCATTTAGGATTGGGTTTGGCCTCTTTGTTCCCTCCCGAACCGAGTCAGCAATTAAAAAATCTGTGTTTGGAATTTCATTAAGAACTATGCTACTAAACAGCTCAAGCAAGAGCTGATTGATTTACTCTCCTGGGCCTGGCAGAAGTCCCCACATGGGTTCTGAAGAGAGGACAGGCAGCTCAGATTATCATGTACAAGTCATTCTAGTAATTGTTTAGTATTCCTGTAGTTTAACTGCTCAAAACAATGTACTTGGTTAAACTGCTTAAAACAATTATAGGAAAACTCTGTTTAGTCTATAAATATTTCTAAAGACAATGTGTCCTAAATTAATGGCACAAACGCAGAAACGCATTTTTGGGAACACCAAACTAGTTTATACTTTAAATTCACTTTCATCTTTTGTTAAACACACAGCTTTCCTGGCTCTGAGCAGGCAGGTCATTACCTGGTCTCTGCAATGTTGGTTGCAATCACGATTTTTCTCACTCCTGGCGGGGTCTTCTTGAACACCTGTAATTATCCAGGGCCCATTTATGTGTTTGCCAAAACCAAGCATGTGCTTTTATTTTTTTTTGTAGTTGTGAAATATTGCAATAAAAGAGCAGCATACCTGAGTCTGGTTAACGGTAGGCATCAATGAATGCAAAGGTATGATAAGAAACCTATCTGGAAGTTAAAAATCAGTAAAAGATATGGTGTAAGCACAGAAACTTCCAATTTTACAGGAAAATCAACTAAATCAACTATGCAGAACAGAAAATAGGCTGCAAGCCAGGCTACTGTTTCTTGCTCTCAGTTCACAGGTATTTGTATCATAACAGCAAATTCTAAATTAAAAAGGTATAAAGGCCTTTATGATGCTGTAACAGGACAAGTTGAAGAAAATCCATGATGTACAGTAATTTAGATTTAATTTTTAAATTCTGAAATTATTTAATAATTAGTCAAGTTTAATACACAAACTGACACTCAACCTTTCAATAAACAGGAATTCTGCATCTATGGAATATACACAACCACACTGCAAGTCAACATCTGAACAGTCAAGAGCCCAGCTAAGACAGGTGAGATGGAAACAGGAGAGATGCAAAAGGACAAGTTAAAGTGTGTCAGACAGGGCAGAGTACTTGAGAGTCTGTTACAAAGCTTCTCAAATAAACAGGACTCAAGGGAACTATCAGCAAAGCAGAGGAAGCTGCTCAAGGATGAAGCACACACAGAACAGAGTTTAGTTTTGGACGGGAGTGCTCCCAGCTACAGGAAAGGGCAAGAGGAAGAAGATGCAGGTCAGGCTGTTTTTCAGATGGTCACTCCCACACTGAGGAAAATGAGTTGTTGTTAGCAGATGCAAGATACCACAGACACACAAAAACTGCTGAACACTGTGGAGAGGAGACACGAGTTAAAAAATGAATCCAGTGCAAGAGCAGCAACCCTGTGCAAAAAGAGTCTGCCACCAATGCTACTGCCAGAATCCCCAAGTAGAGTTTGGGTTTTACCTGACTTAAACATGACTTGAGACATCAAGAGCTCATGCAAAGTGCTGATATTGTCCCAGCCTGGCAGAAACACCAGAATTGCACCATCCTACAGGGAAAAGAGGGAGTGAAGAGAGGTCAGAACACATCACACACTGCACCAAGAGCCAGCTCCTCTCACACTCATACACGGTAGGCATGTGAGATCTGAAACCCCACTGACCCCATCTGGAACAGTCTGTCAAGGTTTTTTTTTCTATAAAAGAGCTACCTACATATATTTCTCTGAATGTAAGAGTAATTAGATACTCAAAGCTGTTCAACTATTTCTCAGAAGAGCAAAACAAAAATTTCTCTTCTTTCTGTGCGACCAGCCAAAGTCACTGCCAGCTCTGGCTCTGCCACTGCCCCCAGCTCAGTTCCACGGTACCTCCTCTTCCAGCACAATGTGTCTGATCAGCGCTGCTACAAGGTCCAGGTCCACCTTGTCATCATCCATCATTTCCAGGGCATTGATTGTACTTGCTGAGTACCTGCAGCAGGGAAAGCACAGACACTGTCCCCAGAACATGCAAAGCCAGGGGCTCCTGTTCCTGCTGCCAGGCTGAGTGAGCCACCCAGCCATGAACCCACCTCCAACCCACTCTGTCTGAGTGATTCCTGCACCTCCATGGTATTCCCCACGTTTAGTTCAGTGTGATTATTGTCAGTTCAGAGCAGCTGAAGGATTACCATGAACTGAACTGCCTTTGAAGCACTTACATGACCTCTCTCCTTCTTATGGATGAGCCAGGGACTAACAATTTTTATTTAGGTAATGAACTGAAATTTAACTTGAACAACTCAGAGTCTGTCCAGGCAAAGGGAGCTAATTCTGCTGCCTCCAAAGCATTTCACTGGTTGCCAGCCAACTGCACAGGCAATTCCATCATCATTTTCCACAGCAGCCACTCCCCCACTTTACTAAAGCCCGGCAACACAATACAGCACTAATTTATGGTTCACACCTAAGAGCTGTCTGAAAACAGAAGAAAGCAGAAGAGAAACTTAGGCCCTACCTGCCCTGCAGCTGCCTTAGGTAGCCTGGCCACTGCTGCCTGTAGATCTCCTCCTTCTCCTCCTTCTCTGGCCTGCTCACGTGGCCCTGCATGAAGCCCTTCCTCCAGCGCAGCCGACAGTCCGTCTTTTCCGGGGTGTACCTTTACGTGGGAGGAACAGACACAATTCTACTTGAAACTGAGGGAATTTAGAGCAGCTGCACAGCAGTTTTCTGAACCATGGACAACATGCTGTGCTTCAGCTAGACCATGTGTACAATTCCTCGGTTTCTCTTCTGACAGAAATCTTACACAAGCAGGGACAGACCCCAGTTAGCTTGAGAACACGTAGGGAAAAATGTAGGGAAAAATGCCTGAACAGCAAGAAAGAGTGGCTTGATTTAGAGGCCTGAAAATTCACCACACCAGGAGAGAAACTGCTCTCCCTCTCAAGCCAACATTCCCAGGTAGCTGTGGGCCACTTGCAATTACTACACAAGCTACAAGGCCTCCCATGGAAGGTCTTCTGTTGAAAAACATAGGCCATGCTTCTTTATGCCAAGTTAATCTTTGAACATACATCCACAAAGCTAAAAACCCCCCAAATACGCTCTGAAATAATGTTCAGAAAAAACACTTGCCTCAACTTCTCAATGACATCTTCAAGCAGATATTCCACCACTGGGAAAGTGAACCCAGGGATGTGAATCATTGGGCAATGGTCTGTGGAGGGAGGCAGAACTCTGTTTTAAAACTACTGATGCAATACTGCAGTGAAAGAACAGAGGCAATAAACATTCCTCACTATTTCTGCAACACAGCTGCCATGTCTACAGGACATTTCAACTTTTCATGGAAGATGCCAAATGCACCCCCAAATAAAGCTGCTGAATAAAAAAGCACAGGCAGCAGGAAGTATTTTGCACACCAAGATGTTCAACTGGATCCAGCTACTGGACAAAGCTGGGAGACTGAACAACTGTAAGCTCAATCTGCTTGCCCACTCACACCAAGAATGCTAAAACATGGTAACTATTTACTAGAAAAATACTCTGTGGATTCTGCTTCTATAACACATCTGAAAAACAAAACCAGAAGCAATATTGTAATGACATAAAACCAAGAGAAACAGTATCTCCAGCAGCCTCAAAATATTTATAAAATTGAAGTCATTTCTTCTTTTGATACAAGTCAATTCTATAATTTGCGAACTGCACTATACTGTAGAAGCCTAAATTACTTAAGAGGAACATTACTAAAAAGGATTTCACCTACCAAAGTACTCGGAAAACTTCTCTGCATTTAAAGTAGCACTCATCAGTATGACTTTCAGATCCTGTCGAACATTCAGAAGATCCTTAATAATACTCATTAAAACATCTGACTGAAGATTTCTTTCATGGATTTCATCAAGAACTACATGACTGATGCTGGACAAGTGCCTAAAATAGGAGAGGAAGTTAAACTTTTGTTTTTAGAAAAATTAAGAAGCAGAGCTGTGACTGTTTGGAACAGCTCAGGACTCGTTTCATAATTGTATTTTGGGTCTCATTAAACAGGAGCTCTTACTTATCTGACTGGAGCCACTGCAGGACAATCCCCGTGGTACAGTACAAAATTGAACCTTGTTTCCTTGGCAACCGGCTGAAAGAGACACAGTAACAACTCCTCAGTTCTCTATGTATTTAACAAGACGCTCCCAAAGCTCAAACCCCAGCTGCAGGTGCCATTCCAGACAGGATGCAGATGTGCCTCACTGCCTCCCTCACTCAGAGCACAACGGGAACAAGGCATTAGGCCACTGTTGCATCACTTCTGTGGATGGGGTATGGACCAAGGGGAGGCCTTGACTTCCCAGACATCCTCTGGCATCTCCTGCCCAGAGCTGCTGACCCCCAGTGCCTGCAGCTCTGCAGGCTCAGCACAGAGCACACTCACAAGCACAGCACTGTGAGAGCCTGGCTGAATAGCAAGGAGGAACAGCAGCGAGATTCTGTGACCTCCAATTAAAACGCTGGGAGGGCTGAGCTGTCCTCTCTCACCAGAAGCTTTGTTTCAACAATAGGGTTCCAATACTTGCTGGTACCATTTCAGCTACTTTTGACAATTATAGCTAACTCCAAATGTAAGAGCTTTTGCTCTGCAAGCTTCTGTCACTGCACCTATTACCTGGTCCCAGGAAATTAGTCCATAGATACGTGTGGCAATGCACAGCTTTCCAAAGAAATTTGGCTTGGAGCATTCTACCTTTGAGCATGTTCACTTTTCCTTGAAATTCATGGACTGGGGACATCAGTTTTATTTCTGCCCACAACAGAACCTTTTACAAGAGCTGAAAAAAGGACATACTAGACAAAGCCTAACTTAGGCCAGTCACTGTCACATGGGGTATAAAACACAGTAACTGTACTCAAATCTTTTCCTACAATTCAAAAACCTCATTCCTTCCTTACAGGAATTAATTTATGGGAAAATACCAGCAGGAAAGCAGTTATCTGCTTTTAGAACTACTTTTGAAATTGTCTCCTTTGGGTAACAACAGCCGGCCCTTCCCCGGAGCACTCACCTCTGCAGGCGGATCTGGTAGCCCGTGCTCCGGCCGTTGCCACAGCCCTCTGCCCTCTCAGCAGCCACCCTCTCAGCCACCTGAGGGCAAGAAAGAAAATTGCACTGATCTGTGACTGAGCTACGCATCAGCAGGAACACCCAGAACTGCCATGGCCTGTACATCACAGAGCAATGCCCTGAAAACCTTTCCTCCTTCCCTGAGAGCAGCAAGCCAGGGACAGGTCTGTGAGCCAGGACAGACTTTAGAGGAACACACCCACTCGGGCGTTAGCAGCACAGTCCCTGTTCAGCAGGGTGAGCTGGCCCCAGGATAAAGCATGTCTGACCCTGAACTATCAAGGAGAGTAACTACTGAGCACTTGAAAGCCAGATTCTTTCCTGTTCATTAATACACCTCTAGAGGGCCTGACACAACATCAGTTGTTGTCTTAACTGACATTTGCACTGCCCAAAGCCATTAAAATCACCCATATAACCCATTACTTTATCAAGGAAGAACCAAGCTGCAGTGCCAGTACTCCATCAACAGCCAAATCTTGTGAATACCCAATTAGTGCACGTTGACAAACTGTTATCGTGACAGACTCTAAGGCGACCAGAAAGGAACCTGAAAAGCTGGGGAGCACTGAGTGAGGTGCAAGGTGAGGGGGGCACTCACGGAGATGGCGCTGATCCTGCGGGGCTGGGTGCACACGATCCGGCACGTGGAGCCCAGGCCGCGCTCGATGTGATCGTCCAGGATGAACTGCGTCACCTGCGTGGTCTTCCCGCAGCCTGTCTCACCGCTGATCACCGTCACCCGGTGGCTGTTGATCAGCTTCACGAGCTCCTGGGCCCAAAGACAAAGCAATTACGGTGTCGTTGTTCCAAACGGGTTTTAGAGGATTCTGAGAATTCGCTGCTCCTGTGGGATGAACTCTGAGCAAAGTGACAGCAGCTGAAGAAACACACGGCTGCTTGTAATGCTACAAGAAGAGTTTAAACCTCACAGAAGTAATTTCTGCACATTGGCACTTCCCTAACTGTAGGGTTTAAAGCACGCCCAACCTCAACACTAGCTTTAAATACTTTAGATCATGTATGAAAACAACATAAATGAACTAAAATGAAAGCCTGAAATACATTTTTAACCTTTCTGCTTCTTACTTGGCTCCTATTGATCTTTGGGGACTGAAAACAAGAGTTTGCCCTGTTGGGCTCCAAGCCTGCACGAACTAAAGGTTTTCAGCACAATAACATTTCTTGTACCAACAGGAACAGTTTCCCAGCCTCTACCTGCCAACCCCAAGGACTGTTAAGGGGAGGATGACCATTTTAAGAAACAAATGCTAACAGAAAGGACATTATGGCAAACAGATGAACTCTAGGAAGGAGCTCCCTAATCATCTACTGAGCCTACAAAAGCAAATATACCAGAACACCCCATTCCTAATGTATACACGGGATATCAGACAAACCTAGGCTAAACTGCAAAACATTAACATCAATTAATAACCACACCTATTGTCACTGACCTTATCCTGTGACTGGGAAACTAATGGCACTGAGGGCCAGCAGTGCAGCCATTAAGTCTGTGATTAAAGGTAAAAAGGCTTCATTGGCATTATATTCAACTCTAAACTGGCTAATCATTCAACAAAGGGCACAATTTTATATACAGAAGGAAGCATAATAATCTGAGTAGCCAGGAACCTTCTAGGAGGTTTAACTGGCAGAGAAAGAAGACCTATTAAGAAATGTTCCTAAATGTATGCAGCCATGTATTCCCACGATATTCCCAGTTATATCACCATGATAATGCTGTATTGAGCCCCATATCACGATCTCTGAGCCCCTGGTACTGTCTGGAAAGAAATCATCACCACATTCAGAACCTGGGAGACCTCTCCCCTTCCTGAAGGCCACAAAGGATTGCTGCCAGTCCCAGGGCACAACTACTTTCCTGTTTCAGAGCACAGCAACACAGATTCTCTCTCTTTAAATCCACACTCACCTCTCTCATGCCATATGAGGGGAGCTTCTCTCGGAACCTCTGGGAAAAAGAGAAAAACATTTATCTTTAAACACCTTTTCAACACAGAAGCAATAGAACAGATTTTACCTCCAACCTGGGCTAAACTGCAAAATAATGACAAACTGCTCAGCAACACTCGTATAACCACAGGCCCATGGGAAAGAACTTTAATCCAATGTGTGTTTTCAGTTTCATTCCATTTACAAAAATTATTTGAGCCCAACAATTCAGTACATGATAAGGCAGGTATATACAGCTGCAAGAACACGGCCTGGTACAGAAGAGAGAACTGGTGCTCACGTAAGACAACTTTCTATATGTGGCTGTTAACAACAAAACCTCTGTTTTCAAGAGGCAATGCCTTCAGAGCCCAGTGCTGTGCTCTCAGTTTCAGACATAACTGCAGGGACACAATCCATAAAAAAGAAAGAGAAACCCACCCAATGACAACATGTCAACTTCATATTTCAGATTCTAACTGTTTCTGAAATTTGTAATTTCCCATATTTAATCACTGTTCTATCAATAGGTATGAATAAATTCTAAAGATAATTCTTAGCAAAAGTAACATTACGACATCTTTCTAGTAAATTGCAAAATACGGCATTTTCAGGTTAGCTTAATTTAAAAAAAATTCAATTAGAAGTTTTCAACTTAACACAGGGAAAAGTACCTGCATTTCAATATATCTGGGATCAGATCTCTTCTTCATTAAGTCTTCTTTAAGCTGCTCATCTAAATTAGCATCCTGCTCATTTTTTTCACAGAGATATTCCACCTCCCAATCCAGGGATGTTTTTTCCAAGGCTCGTCTCCGTCTTACAGGAGCTTTTTCAGCATCTGGTTTCACTTTGGCAGGCTGTTCTGGAGTAGGGCTGGAATCCCAAAACAGAAACTTCAGAGATTCCCCCAGCTGTGCCTGGCCACATACAGAGTGCATGTAATTACATCCAGCAGTTAATGAACCAGCAGTCCATGGGAATAGAGAATCATGGAATGGCTGGGGCTGGAAGAGACCTTCAAGTCCATCCAGTGCCACCCCTGTCATGGCCAGGGACACTTTCCACTGTCCCAGGCTGCTCCAAGCGCTGTCCAGCCTGGCTCTGGACACTTCCAGGGATCCAGGGGCAGCCACAGCTTCTCTGGGTCTGTCACTACAGTGAAGGTCATTAAACCAATGAAAGACTCAAACTACTAACCACCAAAAACTTGACATCAGGATCTAAAAAATAACATGCTCTTTTGTACCAAACAAAGCTACAAAGCAACAAAACATCATCAGAGAATTACCGCTTGATCCACTGCCCTATAACTGGATCCCTCAGCAAAATGGAGTAATTCCACAGGCCAGGGGAGCTGAAAAATCCCATATAACTACCACAGTAGGTCTCGAGATCAGCTATAAGTTTTATGAGTTTAAGCAGAAATTTAACACCCCAAACTCAGCAATAATGAAAGAGTTTTACAGCAATGGCTACAAGCATTTCAGTGTGACAATACATGTAGAAAACCTGAGGATAATTGTTAAGCCAATTCACTCGAAAGAGGTAAATAACTTCTGACACATCTTCCTGCCAGTTTATGGAAAATTTGTGCAATTCAAAATAAATAAAAGAACTGTTAATTGTATCTTTACCCTTCTTCATCTCCAGACCACCAGGACATGGCTTCTTGCTCTTTGTCGTTTTTTGTCTGCACAGAATTCAGCAGCTGCACGATTTGCTCTTCCCTGCGCTCATCCATGCGCACAACAGCTCTCTAAAGCAGAAAAGCACAACTTCCATCAGCACGGCCTCCGCGTATTCATGAACAATTACACTATCAACACTCACACGGCGTCCTCTGGCTACCGAGGCTCTTCGGAATGATCAGAAATCTACGTTTTTCCCTACGTGCAGTTCCAACGTGGAGAAGCACAGACTCTTGTCCCCCCGGCCAGGTGAGCCC
>VZTX01003663.1:321831-454338 GCA_013400915.1 Pardalotus punctatus | reverse complement strand
AAGAAAGGAAGAAAGAAAGAAAATTAGAATGTTATTTATAATACCAAACAGGATTATTTTGGACACTGCCTCACAGTTTGTATGAGGACATGAGGATGAGCTATTAACTAAGGGTCCATGTAGTGTTTTTGCATTTGTAAGAAAAAGAAAGCTAAAAAATAGCACTGCATAACCTCTATAAAATGGGTCACAACTGGACTAGAAGTAATTGCAGAAGTCCCATTTTGTCTAACAACATTTCTCCAATGGTCTGTCCAGATTTCTGTCTAATCTAATCTATCCATACGCCCATCACTTTGAAAATGACTTGCCATTTTTCACATTTTATTAATCCACCTTTGAAAATTCAAAATATGATTCAGAAGCTGGAAACGGCCTTGTGAAACAAAAATAATAAGTAAAAGCACATGCTTAAATCTGCACACTGTCTTACTATGTGAGAATTAAAATGCATACTGCATCTTAAAGATCTTTTATATTCTTTCAAAGCAAGAACTAATGGAATAAGGGAAAGAAAAGTTTCCACGGCCCAGATATGTCTTTGCTGAATCACTTTGTAAGGTGTGGACAATTGAGTCATAAACTTTCACACTACAGATGGCTGTGTTTCTTTCATAGTGAATCAAGCTCTAAAAGATCTGTGACACTTTATGTTATATGTTAACTAGAGAGGCATATTATGTAAAAAGCACATAGGGTTTCACATGCACTAGTGCTCTCTGCACAAGAGAGCATCATTTTCAATATTCACTCATAAAACCAGCTTCCATTTTTATTTACTAACTTTCTTGTGCAATTGCTTGAACTACATTCATACTGCTGTCAGGCTTTCTGGAGATCCTGCTTTGTAGAGCTTCACAAATTCATTAAATGCATAGTTTTCTATCCCATAAAATTTTTATTTTTTTTCTTTAAAATAAAAAAAAATTCAGCATGTAATATCTTTCTAGATTGGCACCCAAACTAATGCAACTTTAAGAAACGAAAGAAAAGACAAGCAACTCAATATATATATGTGTTTTCCCACATGATAAAAGTGTCCAAATATTTTAGACACATTTTAAAACTTAAGTTAATATGACAATGCAAAAATACTTGCTGTCTATCTTAAACCAAATCTCTCTTCAATACAAGGCCTCACAACAGAAATGCTGATACCTGTAATTACAGGTGCACAGTGTGCAGTTACACTGACACTGTGAGGGTTTAAGAGCTCCAGTAAAAATATCTATTTATATTTTGACTGCAAGTACACTCCTTATAAACATTAATTTCAAAACCAGACAAAAAAGCTTAAAATCATGCCTCCTCAGCTGACAGGTGGTTCTGTGGCGATGAACCAAAGGGCAGTTGCTGAGGAGGATCAATAGATACAACAAAGATTAACGCTTTCTTTGTTTGAGTAAACAACATCTTGTTCTCATTTTTCTGAACATTGTTACACACTGTACAAATTGTTTCTGAGGCAATTATGAATAACTGTGTATTTAAAACAAAGAAAAATTGTAGGCAAAAAAGATTATTACAGTCCACCTCTCAAGATATATCCTCTTCTTTGGACAGCACTGCTTCACAAAAACCTATAATTTGTTGTTCAAGAGGAAATTGTCTTAATGAGAAAAAGGACTCCATTACTATGCTTCCAGTCATAAAGGGACTGATGCTGGGGATTAATCCTTGTATTTTTGAAACTTTTTCTTCAAACTGTGGCATCTGAACTTTACTGGAGATGTAACAATATGTCAGGCTGAATTACAAACTATGCTTTAGATCAAGCTGGCTAAATATCTTGACCCAGCAGATAAAAATTTCTTGGAGTAACTGAAGGATCACATTTCAGTCAAATCTCTAAGTGCATAAACTAAAGCAAACAGTAAAAATAGGTAGTGGATAAAAAGACAGACACAATGAGAACAGAAATTTTCAGCTCTTTCACTATCTTTCCAGATAAAGATTGCTTCAAACACACTAAATGTTCCACACAGATGATTGTCTTGATCACTAATCTAAGGTCTCGTGATTCAAAGTTTGCTATTAACACTTTTTCAGCTTGAGGTAAGAATCAGATTTCCTATATTAGCCTATATATTAATTCTTATATATTGATTCCTATATATTAACCTGTATAAGCATTAAGATACTTAATTTGATATTTTTTACAACTTCTATCATGTCCCCTCAGCCATGTTGTCAGTGTTGTGAGGGTCCCTGCTAAGTCTGTCTCACAGACACCATTATTCCCATCCATCTGAAATTTCTGAGAAACCATCCACTTTTGCTACCACTTGGTTCCTAGCTGAAGGCTAAAATTGCAGGTATGGTACCTGTTTTAGCTTCTCTCGCATCTTAGTTCTGTTGTGTTCTTTAAATACATTGAGGTATTTAGAGGTAGTAGATGAGTCATCTAAGCCACGGAAAATGTGTTTCATTATGACGATACAGAATCTGGGGATTGTTCTTACTTAAACTATGGCTCTGTAATGTTTGTAACCAGTCATCAAAAACATTTGAGCCCATTTTCCCCAAACGAGCCACTATGAGCTCTTTCCTTTTGTCTTGTCTGCCTTACATCACTCTGCTGTTTCAGGAATGCAAAAACCTCCTGTAGTTTTCTGTTTATTGCACATAAGCCCTTTTACATGTGGCACAACTGGAGTTTCAGACACTCACCCAAAATAACCTGCTCGTTAACTTACTTCTACACCCACATCTTTAGACAGATTATGAAGGTCTTGCAGACTAATTTGTCCCACATAATTAGGTCCTGTGAGCTTTGCAATATACTTTCTTACTATGCTTTAAATTCCAAAAAACCTCTTTGGAGGTAATTTGACACATAAAATGCATGCAGTCCTCAGTGTGTTTGCCACATGTTCTGCTGTTTCCTGCTATGTTAATATGGCCTTTCATCATTTCCTCTCACCACATCCTCTTGACGGTGCTTCTCTCACCCCCTCCTCTGTACACTTTCACTGACTTATCACTGCTCCTGAGAGAGTTTCCCTTACACTGGGAAGCAGCATCTGTAATAGAACCAGTTGGTTATAAATTAGAAAAGAAATTATGGCAAATAATCAACCTTTTGAGTTTTATATCAGAATATTTTCAAGACAACTTTCAACTTCTGTTTCTACACTTTTTTTTTCCAGCTACAGCTAGCTATCTTCTTGTCTGTGTTCATACCACATTGAACAAGCCCATTGAAATATATTTTACTGGCAACTTCAGAAAGATTGAAAATGAGTGTTAACAAAATGATGCTTTCCAGAGCAAGGGCAGGTTTTGATAGACTTACTCAAGTAGGAAACAATATGATCTCCCAAGGAATGGAGTACCAAAAAGTGGATGTTATATTGCTCCCAGTGGAATCCTTAAGTCCCTTGCCAAAAGACATTTAATGTGCAACCATCTCTACTGTAAAACAAATGCTGAAGAGGTGCAGTCGGTGATATTTGCACAGATTCATTCTCATTAAAGGTTTTTATAATAGCATTCACTCTGGTGTCAACTTTTAAAAATTGATTTCTAGATCCATTAATCCCCCTCATCTCCTTCTCAGGAGCTTAATATATGACATTGTAGCTAAAAGGACTATCTTGGTCCTGAGATGAATAAACAGGGGAATACAGAGTAGAAGTAGAAAAGTTACATGTGTTTTTAATAGCAGTGGGACCAGTCCTACAAGTGTTGGAAAGACTTTGGAGCAGAAAAGACTTCAGAGATAGAATTAGAGAGGACTTAGAGTGAAAGACATAAATAACTCTATTTAGTGTAGAGAAATGAAAAGGATAACTTGATTACCATTTAGTCACATCTCTAGAGATACATAAGGACTTAATACTAGGGGAATCTTCGTCCAGAAGGAAAAGCAATTAATTTTTTTTTTTTTTTAAATTGTGAAAATCAACAGCTAAAGTTGTATTCCAGATGCTCTGTGTTAACAGCATTGAAACCTCTAAGTGACATTTAGAGTGGATTATCCCCCACTGCAACTATCAAATATGTTACTGGATAGTTGAAAAAGGTGGTATTTCCCCAACCACAGCTGTTAGGTTTGAAGCAAGAGTTAATCCAGAGGTCTATAGCCTGAGATATGCAGATAAAATTTTTAATTTGGTCTACCTAGTTTCTGAACAGAATTGTTGTAGTTCTTCCCACACTTGTGTGAGAGCACACTCATGCCCTTTGGCTGTGACACTCCCAACCTAGTCACTGCACAGCCAACATCCCCAGCCAGAGCTTTCTACCTTCCATTAAATGAAAGAAAGGGAGGGACTCTCAGGAGAATGTAGTTGTTGAATACCTACCAAGTAAGATCCAGTGCTGTCTCTCTTCTGGCAGTTTCAAGGATTCCTGCATAGTTAGTAGAGCTTCAAAACAGCAGCATTAAAAACCTGCACTTTTCTGTTGACTGTACATGAAGTTTGGGATCCTGGTTATTGATAGTGGGATGGCAGGACAGTCATCAAAAAGCATTCTGACTTTGCAGCCCCTACTCCTTTCCTATAACCAGAATGAAGATTAAATGTGCAAGAATGAGAGGAATTCTGCTTCTCTGTTTTCTCCTTAAAAACATATTCTGCTGTGACCTTCCTTTTATCTGTTGTTTCACTTCTCTTTTTTATTTCTATCTCTTCAACTTGTTTGCAGAGTAGAAAGCCGGGCTGGGAGAGGAATTGCTGGGATCCCTGCCTGGTGCAGAGAATTCTTCTCCTGGGGCTATTTTCTACCCTAATGGATCTGCCCACAGCTTTGCCTCTGCAGTGGATGTTTCCCAGGGTCTGCAGTGGTGTGGTTTGTTCGGGCTTCATCACTAAACATCGTGTTATACATTGGGATAATGCTTCTGTGCTGAATGTATGCATTTGCCTAGCTGTGTGGGCACAACAGACAGGATTAAAAGTGTTTTCTAAGGTTCAGCACTGAGCATATAATGACTGTCACAGGGGAGAGCCACTTCCCTAAATGATGAAAGAGCAACACGCCATTACACATTATTTAAACACTCTCTGACATCTCCTGCAAATGCATAGCCACAGTGGAGTGGCAAAGTGTGTCTTACTGCACAGATACAAAAAAATCCAGCGTTTACTGCACTGAGGACAGGCATCCTCAGACCATGTCAGGCAGAACATTATTACAGAGATTATGGTCTACCTCCTCATTCACCATGAAACCTGCCTTCCTCACATCACTGTTAGAGGCCAGAGCAAAAACTACTCCAGTACTCAGGATTTGGAAAGACTACCCTTTTCCTCCTTGTTTAGCCCTCATCCATAGTTAACACAGGGGACAGCATCAGCTCAGCACTAAAGGGTGTATTTTCACCAAGAACAGATTAAGTTCTGTTTGCCAAAAGCAGAAGAGTTGTTGGTGAGTGCTGCAAGAGTCTGATGAAGTGGGATGCACGCTGGCAGTGTGATCTACCTCTGAGATAGAATTTAGTAGACTTTCCTGACCTGGTTGTCACAAAATCCTCCTAAATGAAAATGGAAAAGATGAATGAAATTATATGAGGCTGAAGATACCCTTTTGAATGGAGTTTATTTTCATGACATTATGAAAGCAGGGTTTAAGTGTGTGTCCCTGATCTGTCTTGTGCATGTACATGGAGACCCACTATGCAAACCCCAGTTTAGGAGAAAAGTATATCTTGACTTGTGCAACCAAACATCTCTGAAATCAGCAGGGACCATAAATAATACCTATTTAATAATAGAAACATATTGTTTTTTACTTCACAGTTAACTCTGAAAATAACTGGGATTTCAGACTGAACGGGAAAGTTACACCAGCCACATATGAATTGATGTTTATTCTTAAAAATAATAATTAATCTTTCTAAATGTCAATCTATTTATATACAACAGAAATGAGTCACTCATTTCACATTAATGAGGAACCTTCTTCTTAATGGCTTATGCCAACACAAATATGCTGCTTTCTCAAAGAACACAGCAATATAGAAATAATGCTTCTGTTAAAATTCATGCATAATCAAAACAAATTGAATATCCACCTTTTTTTCCATAGGGAACACAGCTATAAAGATTAATGCTAGACAATGATATTTAATTAAAAGTTATTTACTTTATAAGTACTTCCATGTTTTCAAGAGTGGTCTCCATGTTTGTAACAGGAAGGTATAATGCATTTCTGAACCATCTAACAGTCATAGATGGGGCAAACCACTTCTGATCACAGCACAATGCTTACAGCGATACTGACAAACTGTCTAGAAAAATTTTCATTATAAAGAATTCTGGTGTTAAAGAATTTAAATACATTTTAATTGACTTTTCAAAATTCCATTTTTTATTCACAAACACATCTGAACATAAGAACAGGAATTCATTTTTATATGCATTATTCTCTCTGATGGCATGTTGTTGTACTGTACACATACTTCTCTCTTCATTTTTGAGAAATAAAATAAAACATTATGCTCTTCCAAGTAATAACCAAATAAGTTTCCTTTTGTTGGGCACTAGACTGTTGCTGTTTTCCAGACTACTTATTTTTTAATAAATTGTTAACTACCTCAGTGAAATTAGATGTGTATGAATACAGATATTGACATGAGAAACTAAAGGGAGTACAGGAGAAAATTGCACAGCAGGGTAGTTTAATTTGGTTTTTGAGGCTAAAATTTACAATTAGACTTTGAAACACTAATTTCTAGGAGAACATTTATTTTTAGAATGCAAGAATTGTTGGAATATATGTAGCTGATGATTGGCTCTCTTCAGTATGAACAGAAAACCTCCAAACACAACACTTTCAATAACAGTTGTATTAGTCATCTACAGCTACAAGGCTGTTTAAAACACACAAATAAAATAGCTTTATTTGGATTGTAATTAACATGGCAAGTATCACAATATTCTACAGGAAACAAACATTCCGAATCTATGTATTTTATTTCTTCTGACAACTGGCAAAGTATATTTTACTGAAGAATGCTTTATTGCATCTTAACTATTCACCCTACACAGTATACATAAAAGCTTAATGAGTATAGCTACATAAAAACTAATTTTAATGCTTTTAAAATCAATGGTGAACAAAATGTTGTTTAGATTGTTTTTCAAACAACTATACCACATCTGATCCTTTGAGGAAAAGCAATTACTTCTTCTTGTCATAGCCAATACATTTCTTCATTCTCCCATTTCAGTTGTACCATTCTTAGGGACCTTTACACCAGCTACTATGCAAACAGTTAAATATTTGAGCAAATATAGAAGAATATTGTTATTAAATGTCTAATCAATAAAATGCCACTTCCACTAATAGGCTTGCAGTGAGGAGGGCAAGCGGAGAAAAAATAAAAGGTTTTTTTCCAAACTAACAAATAGTGCATGCAAGTTTGGCTAATGAAATATGTCTTTAAGAAAAATTTACAGAAAAAAAACTATATAAAAGGTATACAAAGATCTCTGTAACACAGATTCTATAATCTAGATTTAGCTTCTGCTTCTTTTAACCATTCTGCGAGTAAACATCAGCTTTTTTGTATCTTCTAAAGAAACATCAAATGTAATCATTTTTTGTAAGTTTCAACTGCTATAAATCATTTGGAACTTATGCATACCTAATTTATGCAATTGCATTGGTAGTGAGGAAATCATCATTGTTTAGTGTTTTGTATCTCTGTCATTCTCTCAGAGAATTTTATTACAGTAGGCGCTGCAATTGTTGAGAGTTTCTTAGCATTTATATTAGCGAGACCAATTTTTTAAGGTATGTAATTCAGTCATAAAAACTGAGATCATAGCCTGAAAGTGTTAGTTTGTGAATTTCCAAACATGCAAACACACACACACACACACTCACAAAGACACATACACACACACAGAGTTTCTGATTTAAATGCTTCTTTTTCTTTCCCTTAACCTGCACTACTGAAATACAAAAAATTAAAAACATTCCTCCTTTTTATAGAAATTTTGCAGGCCATCAGGCCAGAATACTGACTCTCTCTGTGCTACAGTCAGAGAAAAAAATAACAATAAAAACAACCAACCAAATGGCTGAGGTATTGAGGTTTATAAAGCATTCTTAACACATGCTTGAAAGCTACTTTTTATATGCAGTTGCCATGCATTCTGTTCTATGTTTCAGAAATAGGAAAATATACATAACACACAAATGCACACTATTGTTCACAGGTCTTTTCTGGACACATCTATGAATCATTTATTGAATCAATATTAAGAGTCATGCAAAAACACTACTAAACATGCTTGTGTATAGCCCACATTCTCCTTTCATTGCAATGCAGCGCCTGTTGGCAGTGTTACAAATAGGTGTTTCTTTAAAAAGTCATGTTTTCATCAGAAGTTTTGCATGTGCAAGGGCTGCAGTTTCAAGCTCTGCCTTCACCACAATACAGCAGCTGGGTTTGGGGCAACTTGTTCTTACCATTGTGAATTAACTCAGACATTTGGAAAGAGGGTTATGGGGGACATTTTCTTAACTTTATTCTATAGCTGCCTGTCCCAGTATAAATCTTTTACATCACAGGTCTTGTAATTTCTAAACATAGTTATTTAAGTTCCTCTTTTGAAATTATTTTGTTTTTTCCTTCAGAATATAAGTAGTTAGGCAGCAACAGACACAACAGAACCTGAGAACAAAAATACAGGCCCAGCCATTTCAGTAAGGAATTAACTAAAAATCGGGGGGGTGGGGGGGGGGGGGGGGAATGGAGAGAGATTAAATTTCAACTTTAAGGTAATAAAAGACGGAGATGGAGGTGCCAATGAAATCTGCCGAAACTAAATTTCAGAAGCACGGCTTTCTCATCTTGAAATGTTACATCCATAAAAGCAGCCTATAAAATTAATCTACCTGGAGATTTTCCATGTTAAATCAGCTCAGAAATAACTTTTGAGCACTTATGGCATTATATCTAAGATACATATTCTCCTGTTGTCCATATATCAAAATCCTGTATATTTTGAAAAATAGGATCTGAGCTGCACTGAAATGTTTGTATTATAAGAAAGAACAGTAATAAAGTATATCACTTTCAGAGGGATTTGACATTTGTAAGCATTCTCTAAAAATTTGCATCGGGTTGCAGTATTGGGTGAGTATGCTCTTTAAAGCTTCCTAAATTCACTTTTTTTTAAGAGAAGTATATAGAACAGTGAAAGGAAACAAAAAGAGGTATAAAGTCAGTATATATTATCAACCTGCTCCTGAAAATGAAATTTCTAAAATGCTATTGTTATCAATTAACCATAGTGAAACATGGTCCATTCATATAAACTCTTTCATTCTGTTTGCTCAAGGGAAAGGGACATTCAGTATGAGAAAGAGAAAATCAGTAGAGCAATTTCCAAAGAAAACAAACATTTACTTCTCACAGGAAAATAATGTGCTTCTTCAGTTTGTCAGATCTGGAAATAAAGAGCATTTAAATAGCAATGTTAATATTCTAATCAATTTCTCCAAATTACGTTCTTGTAAAATTTAGCATGAGGTATGTGATAATTTCTGCAAATTCAAAGGTAGCATTTTTTTTCCTGCCTAGAAATATGTAATAGGCAAAGTAGCTGATACAAGCAGAGAAGGGGGGGGTGATGGGGGGGAGTGGGAATGAGAAAAAGATTCCATACATTTGGGTCCTTTCCAAGAACTTTGCCACATTTTGCAGATTCTCAGTTTTCAAATAAAGGTGTCTTAGCCCTTTGAATTGTGCAGATATCTTGCCTCTGTAAATCAATGTATTGTTGCTAGCCAGCCTTGCAGAAATCTGTCTACAGCCAGTCAGACAGAAACAATAGGAGCGACAATTATATGTACTCTTTTCCCTCCCTCCAAAACTAATGTGGTTTTGCCTTAAAATTGCAAGGCAATTTTAGTAAAGGATGTGTTAGTGTTCAAAACACTAAGTTGGAATTGAGCAGAGGTTGCACTTTAAGAGTGTATATAATTAAAGTTTACAGCCTCCTTTTTTTGCTTATACAATGTCAGTTTGTGTTACTTTTATCAACTCAGCATTGCAGATTAGGCAGGGAGACAAATGAACTCTGTAAGGAAATAAATTTGGGATGAGCATTTGGATTTTATCAGGTCTGGATGTTTAGTCAAATATGGTGTTTCAGGCAAAGTTGTAGAAAAAGGGGAGAAAAAAGTGAGTGGCAGACTGAATTGTACCAGGTTGAGCTACTGTTAAAGCACTGCATGCCATGCAAGAAGCAGCTTCAGAAAATCTTGATTAATGTCATAAAAAACGTGTTGGTGAAATATCTCAATATTTCAACCAACGTAGCTGAGTTCAGGACATGGCCCAATCCTTTTTTTTTTGTTTTCATTTGTTCACCTGAAACTTTAAAATCTATTTTGTCTTTCTGTTCCAGCTATTTATAACTTGCCTTACTTTACTTCTCCAAAAATCCACCTGAACTTCAGTAAACATTTGGTTTCAGACCTTAACAACTGTACTAAGGTGGTATGGTACAGCATGTTGTTAATGTGCTTTATATTTCTGAATCTGGAAGCTCTCAGTGACTTAAACATGTTCAATCACGTTTCTGACACATTTATCTGCAGAACGGGTTCAGAGGTGGACATTCTTTGATGTGAAATCAAGGTGCTACAGAATTCTGCAGAATCTATAGAAATACCTCCACAGATTTTGCCAAAAAACCTCAGCAGATTTATATTGGCCCTGCCAATGACTTTCTGTTTAACTTGTAATCAAAACAACTCAAACCCAGTTACTGTTTGCATATCTGCCAAGCCTCTCAATTTCAGCAGTAGGCAGCAGACTCTCAGTATGACAGCCTGTCTTTCAGATTCAAGCTGAATCTGCCAAGGCTCCACTACAGAGGCAACTGGTAAATTAAATGCCAACAAGCAAGGACATTCATGTACCTTTACACTCTGCACATGAAGAGACATCACAGGCCTCTTCATTCTAATGGGTGCTTTGTGTGTTTTGGGCTGCAAAGTAAAGAGTGCCTGCTCTTATGTATAATGAAACCATTGCATATATATTAGTTTAGCTGTATTGCTCTAATTCTATGGTCACAAATTACCTAAGAGGTTTTCTTGTTACAGAAAAACAGAAAATCCTTTTGTTAGTTAAATTAACCCACTGAAATTGAGCAGGGAAAGAAAAAAATCTACTTTTAAGCCCTCTTCCACCTAAAGACAGCAGATAACATTATATAGCCAGGTTACAGCAGAGTCATTGCCAAGGGTAACCGAAAGAAAAGAAACATTCAAAATCATACTGTCAAATCTTTAATTCTCTTGTTCATAATATGGGCACGCTCTCGGATTCTGAAAAGGAGGATCTTTTTAAAGCCATCAGCACTACTGATTATTCTTTAGAGCAAGCAGAAGATGTTAATTATATTTATGTAATATTGACTCTTAATACCTACATCTTGCATGAGACTTTTTGATTATTGATAGCTGATGCAGTCACTATTGCCAAGCTTAGATTGTATTAGAGATTTTGAGTGCACAACCATAATACAACCAGAGATATTAATACCATTGAGCATAAATAACAGCACTTGACAGACTCAAGTAGGGGGAAAAGCACTAACACTGGTTACTCTAATGGACAGAATAAATGATAGAATCATATAATGAGTTTACAGCAGTCAGGTTTAGTGAAATCTATTTCTGAAGTAGGAAGGGGGGGGAAAGGTAGCAGTTTTGGTAACAGAATGAGGGTATGAACACATTAAAAATTAACAGGGTGTTTTCAGATAATTGAAAGAAAAAGCACCGGCATGGGAAATTTAGCTGTTGTAACTCACACGGCTCTACAGTGGGCATTATCACTGCTTCCTGTCATGGATTTAATCTGCCATCACACCTATAAATGATAAAAAGAAGTATGAGCTTCCCAAGAGTTCCTACAATAACATAAGAGGGTTTTCTTTTTCTTTTTTTTTTACAGAGTGGGGGAGAGAAATCTTCAGTTACTGTTGTGCAAGTGTCTTTTTTATTTACTGTAATTTGGCAGACACATCCCTGCAAGACTTCAGAGCTAAGAAAGTGGAAAACTTTGACGTTCCTTTGACTTGAGCTGGTTGAGATGCATCTTCTTTGTAACTGTAGAGAAATATTATATCGTTGCAGCTGCCTGGTGCTAGCAGTGAACTATGATTCATTTTACAGTGCCAATTCTTCCTTTCTCCACTTCCATCTAGCATCTGCAGTACTTACCTTTGTCACACCAAGATTTACTTTAACTGGCACTGTGTCAGGTATCCCCAGAAAAATGACAAACTAAAATTAACCTATAATTGTAATATGAGCCTGAAGGCATGCATTTGGTGGGAAAGAATTCACCTTCTGTGGACACATACACATAGGGGAATATTAGAGGGATACTTGAAATTCCAAACCTCACAATTTCATTAATCAATGAGTAAATCAGTTAGCAACCAGTCATGCTCTTTTTGCTGTGTGACCTAATCCTTAGCTTGAACTTGCCATTTCCTGATTTTATGCCATTTCTAGGACCTGATGCAGTGGTTGCTGAAGATACCAGCAAAACTCCTGTGAATCATAGGAGATGCAGCATCAGGTCCCTGAATCAGTCCTTCCCCTTCCATTTATTAACACTATTTTGTAAGTATGTGAAATCTGTCAATAATAATAAGTGCTTAACTGTGGAAGTTATAGGCATCTGTCCTTCAATGTTAAAAAAACAACAGCTCCAGAAATCCTTGAGGTTCTCAAGTTCCCTTTTTCTCTACTCCTTTATTTCAGCCACCTGTCTACAGGCTGGAAGTTAGTTGCTGGCGAGCCTGTGATAGGGATGGTGCAGCCAGTAGGATAAAAATCTCGTGTATCTCTGGTATATAAAGACACGCTATCCCCTCCCTGAGGCCTACCTAAGTTAGAACATAAAGTGCAAGTACATACAAGTTAAAAATAATGAAACTTCTCTCCAGTCTCCAGGAGCTACTGAATTTGACTCCTGTGAACAGATATTTCAACGTAAATATTCTCCCAAACCTAACTTTAAACAATCCAGTTCTGTGTCTGTCTCTGCTAGACATGTTTTGTTAAAGCTTTTTTTTTTTTCAACAGTAAAAAATTCTCATTGAAAAAAATGATTAATAGAAGTAGTTTAGGGAACAAAAAAAAAATAAACAACAAAAAACCAAAACAGAACAAAACTCACACATACATAGTTTTCACTAAAAATAGGGCAATAATTTCCTGGTTTGCATTCTGACCCACCCAAGGGCAACTGGTTTGGGGCTGGGGGAGGGGAGTAGAGCTGGGTGATTAAAGGGTTAATATTCAAATGAGAAATTTGCAAGGCCTGCATAATGGAACTGCCACCCTGATAACAATAGGAATTTTTAACAATATCGAGCCTTGTTAGCAAGAGAGTTACAAGCATTGAGGGCAATCAGTGTGTCTTGTCAGTTTCTTTTTATCTACCATCTCCAACCGCCAAGGAACCGAAATGAAGCACTTTGGAATTATCAATTTCAGCCACATTTGCATAACAAAGCCCCCGAGGAAGAGGCATGATAAATGTGAAGGACCCCTCTTGGAAAAGGAACTGTCAACCGCGCCCCGAAAGATTCTCCGACCGAGCGCATTCTCGGGGATTGTAGTCAGCGAAAATAAAATGAAAGCATTAAAGAAAGTCATTCTCTCAGAGAGAAAAATCTCCCCCTCTGCACAGAGAGAACTGGATGAAATGACATTATGCATATGAAAATGTCCAGAAAGATGTTTGATTTATGTATGCATTAGATGCAAATTCCATTACCGCACGCGCGCTGTTGTGTGATTTGGCTCTGAACACATCACTGCCCTGATCAAATCTGATCTCATTAATTCCGACAAGGAGAGAGAGAGGGAATTGAGAAGAATTTATGGCCTGGACACTTGAAAGAAGTAAATTGTAATTCTGTTTAAAGCTGTAGCGAACCTTTTAAACACCTTTTATTATAGAAAAAAGCACTTACTTTTATAACACTGTTAGAACTTACTTAATCTTGTACTTGGAACTTCTAGTCCTCATTTAAAAAAATCTATGACCTTGTTTGGTGGGGGGGTGGGGGGAGAGAGAGACAGAGAGAGAGACAGCAAAAATACGCCTGTCTTAGACTGAAATCCTGCAGAAGCATCATAATAATATGATCAAAGAGGACCTATTGACTATCTGAATAATCGTGTGAAAATTCTGCTCTGCTGGTATATGTTTATTTTTAAACAATCTTTTAATATCCTCAAATAAAATGTCAAATACTTTACAAGTGTTTTTATGGGACGAGATAGACATTGCATGCTTAAAAATGTTATTAATTGTGATCTAGATAAAAAATGAGCACATGTTTTATAACAATATTCTCAAGCACTGCAGTGGTGTCAGCTAAAACTGATATGTGTTCCATTCTCAGATATAGACAATTTAAAGACAAAAAAAAATCCATATCTTTGCTAAAAAGGAAGTATATTACTGTAGGGGGAAAAAAAATGTTTCTTACATTAATAAAGATTCTTATCCTTGTTTTGCTCCTGAGAAAGACCTTAATAACTCATTTCCTCCCTTCATGAAAGATAATCACCCTTCATGGGTGAGATATCCTGTATTTACTTGATACCAAGTGTAAAACTGAAATAGTGTCTCAATATGTTATTGCATTGTATAATCAGTGTTCCTCCCCCAACATTCATGAACCCCTAGGGTGCTTCATAGCCTAGAATAGTTTCATTTCTCTTATGCATCTTCCGTTTTAGTGAGATATGATGAAGTACCTCCCCAGCAAAGAGGAGAGAGGAAGAGAGTGAAAGAAAAAAAAACCAAACAAGTGCCCCTTGATTCCTAAAATCTTAGTTGCCTATCACGATTCATTTACAGAGAAATGAATGATTTCTGCAGTCTCCCCAATGAAGCCTGCAGCTTTCTTTGATAATCTGCTCCAATTGAAGTAACTGTTGAGCAAATGTTACCCAGAGAGATACAGAAAACTTATAATTTATTGTATATATAAACACAAAACAATAACTTGTAAGTAAACCATGTGAACACAAAACTTGCAGGTAAACCACATGAATGTATTTTAGGCATCATTCACATTTGCAATAGTTAATATTGATTTCTTGCAGAGGTTTTTTTTCAATCTTTCCACATGCAGAAACTGTGTTTACATATCCAAACACAGAAAAATGTTACCCTTTGAAGTGTTATTTTAGTATTTTTGGCTACCAAATTCAATCATTAGCTTATAAAAAAGGGAACACAGACCTGATTTATGTAGAAATTTCAATGGAGTCCTAAGTATGTATTCAAAAACCACTTTGCAGAAACATGCAGACATTATAATATATAAATGAGTACAGATATATCCTGTCATTTTATTATTGTGTCCTCACTACGTATGCATTTCTGTAGAAGTATTTGAATGTGTTTACGTACACATGAAAAATAGCAGAGAGATATATTTTGTAAGTTTATAATAATGGGCATTTGTTAAGGTGAATATGAACGTTGCTTTTTGACTGTACTAAATCGAGTCCACTGAAACATGCAGTGTGCATTGTGCTGAGCGCAAGAAACAACTTAGCAATTTGTACATCTAAAATATAATTATGTATGATGCAATGTTTATCAGACTGAGAATTATAAAGAAACATTTCTTTTAAATAAACATTCTTTTCATTATTAACTAGAGTGTGGATTACTTTACGTTATGTCTAAGGGAAAAAAAATCACCCAGAATTTTCCTTGCATGTAGACTTTGAGAAAATTAGAACAGTGTGAGAGAAAATGTAATTGCAAAATTTGGTTTGGTGTTTTACATAAGGTTATCTCCCTCCTCCTGCATACCCTTTAGCATATCACTGAATGCATTTTATTAAAATATTCAAGCCACCTGTCCATTTGAAGCTGTTTCATTTATCACCCAAAAATAAAAGCAATTTTGTACTTCAGAACACAGGGACCCAGAAATAAGTTTCCACTATTGGTGGCTAATTAAGCAAACTGGGCTTGCTGTCCCTTTAAAAAAAAAAAAGAAAAAAAAAAAAGAAAGGGGGAAAAAAAAAAGCCCAAGCCAAACCACAACAACAACAAAAGAAACCACATCCTTTTTGCCACCCTAACCCCTCCTCCTGCTCCCCCCAAATACACACAGAGACACACAGACTTCCCTTCAATGAGTGGTTCAGGCTCCCTGATTAAGGTCATGCCGTTTGTTCATTACTGGCCTGGCTAATGTGATTGAATTGGAACAATACCTTTGAACTCCTTGGCTCTGATCTGCATACTAATTGACTCTCTTGTCCTTGGCAGTGACCTTGACAGGCTTTCCACCACTCTCAGAATGGCTGACCAGTTTCTTATCAAAAGTTCCTAGTAAAAAAAAGCCCCAACCCCAAAATATGAATTAGTCATTTATAGTACTTTTCTCTGTATTCATATTTCCTTATATACCATTAGAAAAAGCAAAATTGCTACTCCCTAGCTCCCCCTGGATGCTTATTAATACTTGAAAATCACAGTGTCACTTTAAAGTACTGAAACAGTGACAGCATTGTTTTGAAAGAGTTCATTGTTGCAGCTCAAAACACATTTTACACATATTTTCAGGTGGCTTTTTTCCTTGTTACACAAAGGGTTGTAGTTTAACTCGTGGACCTTTACATCATCGTAATTCTTTTTTTTTCTGAATACAAAAAAATAGTCTTGGTGGTAGCCTAAGAAAATAGCACAAATTAGTTTCCTTTTTACAATTTATATTAGCACGCTAACAGTCTGCATTTCAACAGGTTCTATAGTAATAGAAATACTATGGTTTCAAACAAAACAAAACCAAGCCATGCAGAACACTGCATCTATAAAATGCCGGGTTTAAGGTAGTTAACTGAGAATTTTACTTTTCTATCTCTGGAGCTCTCAGACCAATGTATTTCTCAAGAGACACATGATTTCTGTACAGGAAACATTATTAAGCACTACACAAATATTTATGAAGAAAACATTACAGGAGAATATTCCGACTGAAAAAGAGAGGTTTACTTCACTTATACTGGAGTGGAGATATACCTTGTGAGATAAGTGTCAGCTGCAGTGAATTTTTATTCTTAAAGTAATGAAGTAATAACTAAATCAAACTAAAATTATATATCATCAAGAAAAAGAGATGGAAAGCGTGCCAATAAATGTACTTTTATCAGGCGGTCAGCAAAGATCCACTTTAGAAAAAGTTAAATTTTTTCTTTAATATTCATTCTAACTTAAGGCAAAATCTATTTCGGGGAAAACAGCTGGAATTTTAAACTCATTTAATAACATTTTGCACTTCTCTAGTTCTCAAAGGGCTTTAGAAATATGAAGGAATGAATATGTATTATTATGAGGTGAAGTATTATTATGGAACATTAATAATGGCCTGCAAATATACAAATAATAAATCAAACTACAAAATTTTTAGCCCACTTTTTTAATGCAATTTCCATTTTTATTCTGTTTGGGTAACCAGATCAGCTGTTTTGAAAAAAGTCTTAACACAGAGGTTTTCACTACTGAGAATATTTTTTATTTTTAGTTTTTAAGAAAGTAATATCCGAGGGCAGATATTATATTTTATATATTATATAGACAGGGGAGAGCTCACAAATTTGGTATCGAGTTCAAAACCATTCTAGAAATAAGCCATAAAATTCAGATCTTGGTCCAGATTTTCCTAAAAATTCAAGAATGGCCTGGATCAAAAATTCCAGTATGAATTCCAGAATTTTACTACAGAGGAACGTGTGGGGCTTGGTTTAGTTTTTGTGACTGCTTCTGCTCATCACAGAAGTATGGAAACAGGGTTCTCCTCACCCCACTTTTGTCTGCACACTCACCTCATCTGCAGTGGCCTTGCACTGCTGGGAAAGCCCCAGGATCTGCCAGGACCCCAAAGGTGCTAAAAGAGGAGAGCCAGAGAGGGCGAGGTGCAGAGCCCAGCGTCTGCAGAGCCCTGCAGCAGCGGGGCTGGGGACACCTGACCCCGGCCAGGTCCCTGCGAGCCGGAGCCCTGCCACAGCACTGGGGTGGGAAGAGGCGTGTTCAGGTAGCTGGATCTGGGACCAAAAATCTCCACGGCACCACATATGCAATGCAGGACCAAAAAACACATTTTTGAAGGCGTTTTGGTACCTGAAACACACACAGGCATTTATAGATATTTTCAAACTCTTTTGGGCCAAATTCTTATTGACTTCAATTTGCCCTGAGACCCTACAAACAGCAGCTGAACAGGTGAAGTTAGTGTTTATACAAATTACTAATCAATTTTTCTCACCAAAAATAGCACTGCTTATATAATAATTTAACATCTCTGGTATTCTGAGACCTTCCTAAAGTGTACTGTACACTGAAATATACCAGGTGTCCCTTCAGCAAGAAAGCATGCAGAGGAGTTTTTTTTAGCAATAGTACTTAAAAGTGAAACTGCAAAGGAAAGGTTAGCTAGAGAGAATGCGCCCTATGAAATAAGGCTCTGCTCTCTCACACATTTTTTTTTCCTCACAATTTGTCCATCCTTGGTTTTAAGACTCAACAAAAAACTGGTATGCCCATCACTGTCACTATTTAATTTTATTTAAGCAGTGAGCACCACCTACTGCAGGGGAAGATTGCAACCTATTTAGTCAGTACATCAATCACTTCCTATGATAATTTGTTTTCCTAAAGCTGTTACTGCTGAAGTTTTGACCAGACCTATGTATAGCTTTCATGTGAGATAGGAGCTGATCACTGCTCAAAATGGAGTTTTTGTGAGATATCTGTAACACATCTAGGCCTTAGATACTAACCAGCTAAAGGAAAATTAAAAAGAAGATCTAATTAATTAACCTAGTATATAAACCCAGACTTCAAACAAAGGCAGCTAGTGGGAGAAATTAGTTTATTCTATCCTCTATACTTGATCTGTGACTAAAATATTATAGAAACCATTCACTGACTGAGGTAACAGCTGTTCAACTCCTTAAAATAATAAATTAGTTTTAGCATAGAGTTTGATACACTTCTATGACAGATAGACTTGGTTGAGGAACAAGGAAGGGAGGACAGAAAAAGTCTCTCCCCTTTCCCCTTCCAGAAGACTGGCAAGGGTTCTGACATTGCTTGTGGGATGTTCAGGCACACCCTTTCCTCTCTGCAGATGAAACCCCCTCACCTGCTCACCTCTTATCTGTTCCCTCACAGCTGCCACTGCCTGCTCACCTAGTTGCTCCCTAACCTTATTCAATAAAAACTATTTCCTTAACCTGAATCGGTTTGGCTGCTTTGGACAAGAAAGTCATCCTGTTACTCACGCCAGTAGACCCGAGGAGGCAGTAACTTTGCAGGAGCCTGGGTGTGAGCTGAGGGGAGGCTGAAGCAAGGAGAAATCAGGGTACCATCTGCAGCCAGAACAGGCTGTCTGACTGCAGCACAGAGCTGTTGCCAAGCTATGCTAAGTTACACTGGTCAAAGAGGTTCCTCAACGGCTTCTGTCTGTGATGGAAAGATAGAGGAAAGCTGAGCTCTGTCAGTCCTGGTCCTGCCATCCCCGTCAGGATAAAAGTAAAGACCCTCAGTACTTCTGAGGATGGGGCAAATAAATTGCTCAGTTAAATGCCCCACTGGGCATTTACAGTAAGATTGCACATGCCTGTGCAGTGCAACTGCAATGTATAAGACAGTTGATATGTCAGAGGACTATTAAAAGAAAAATGCCAATATAACCTAAACACCTGAAAAACAGCATAGACTTCTGCTTCAATCACTTATTGTTTTTCACGTGCGGCTGACATGCTGTTGGCAGACAAAATCATCCCCTCCAAGCCCATGATAATGACCATGATCTTGATTTCTTTCAGAACATTTAGCAATATATATATATATGTAGAGATATGCTGATTATCAAAATTAATCCAAAATTGTCTCTGTGCTTTTCTGTCCAAGAAGAGCACAAGAAAACTAAAACGTGACAGTTGTGTTCTGATGCTTAGAACAAGACAGGCAGCAACTGTGGTGAACAAGGTGTAGTAACCAGAAAGAAAAGAACATAATGAAAGTGAAAAGTGTTAATTATTGATAAGATAAGGGACAGGTAATTACCACACTTCATATCTGCCTACCTGCTATAAGGACAGAGAAGGCATTTTTTAGATGTCTAGTAGGTAGAGTGGTGGGTGTTTGCTCTTTTGGCTCCATAGTCTGGTTCCCTTCTTCCTTGCTGGCTGGCACTCTCATACACAGGCTATATTATTCCAGGTAATTGTCAGTAGTCTATTAAAATCGCTTTAATAATAATAATAATAATAATAATAATAATAATAATAACTATTACAGTCAGATCTGATCAGAATACAGGTTAAAACAAAAGTCCAGGACTAAAATACATCCCTCAACTCGGACATTTAGTATAAGACAGCTATTCACATGAAAAGAACCCATTATTTTACTTCAGATAAAAGCTATAGTGAGAGATGTATAGCAACAAGCAAACTTTAAAACAATTGAAACCTATGAGAGAGTAAATACCGAACATAATGTGTGCTAATACTCACGTGCAGAACTTAAGTTATACATGTATCATGCAGAGTGCGTAAAAAATCTTAAGTAAATTCTGAACATTTACCTTCTAAAGAGAGAGCTGAGGCATGTCTCAGTATTGTTTTTGCTCTTTTCCAGTTTTATTCCATCCCTTGCTGTAATGCTTGTGTCCACTCATGCAGTAATTTCTTATTTAAGACGATAATATTTCTCACCATTTTATTTCAATCACCATCCCTTAATGACTACTTCTTTGTTAATTGAATAAAGACTTCTACATTTACCATTTAATCTAAAAGATTAGCATAAAATCATGTGACAACAACATAACAACAGCAAAGCTGAACCTCAAGGCACAAACTCTATGCTGTGAGTTATCCATGACACACTGTAATGAGAACATTCATAAAAAATCCTTCGTAGTGGTAATGCACCTGTCTTCAGGCTTGCAACATATTTGTTGTCTCTGTGCTGTCTTGATAAATGTCAAGTTGGTTTGCATTCCTTTTTGTTTGAAAGTGGTGTTAAGTTGGTAGGTTGATGGAGAAAGCATCAACATAGGTTTTTGCACTCTTTTTTTCTGATATGGTAGGAGATGAACTATCAGCTGGTAGCAGCCAAGAGATTCTGGACTTCTGATGAAAGTCCTCTGACTTGTCTCAGCCTCTAGTCAGATATGAATCTGCTAATGTTCACACTCATGAGAAATGCCACATTCTTGCTCAAGAAAACCATGAGCCACTTTGCTGCATGAAAAGAGCCCAGCTGCCAAAGCAGTTCAGTAATGCTGGCCTCCAAAGCTCTTCCTGCCACTGTGAATCCAGATAACATAGCAGGGCTCCTGCTATTTGCACAGGAGGACTCTGTCACTGGGGCCATGTATTTGCTTACTCAAGACTCCTCTCAAGAGCCACAGCTTGGCCTCACTCACCTCATGCAAACAGCTGAGGAGTGCTGAGCCTGCATTTGGACTGAAGGACCCACCAGACCACCTTTCTGGATCTGTGTTTACTTGGTTCAGAAAGTGCCTCTCTCTTTTTAGTATCTCTACGTTGACTTTTCACTGAGTGGAGGCTCTGGTTAGCAGTACAAGACAATCTCTAACTTAACAGGTTATAAAAGGTGCCGTTTTCCTAATGTTTCTTGCTCCTGTTAGTTCACAAAGCACAAGACTTAAAGGGCCTTACACCATGAGGATATTCACAAGTTCAGTGATTCCCAGACAAGGGATCATGACCTCTGGTGACATGAAAGAAATTTAAAAATGTAAATTGCAGCAGCTGTCAGCTGACAGGCTGCAGCTGAACAGGGGAGTACACTATGATCTTTGCCAATGTTCAGGTGCCAGAAAATGGGTGCTGGCAGCTAAATCACTTGCCTACCTGAAACAAATTGGTTTTCCCTGAAGCACCTACTGTGAACATAACTGCCTAAAGATACACACTATAGGCTGAAGGCCTGACCTTTTAGTCACCCATTTAAAACTGAATTTGGAGGAAAAGCAAACAACCTCAAAAATAGCTACAACATGGGGACACCAAAAATAGAGAGCACACAGAGAAACACCTCTCAGATGGGTGCACCACTGTGACAATCTAAACTAGTTCTCTTGACCAGGGCTAGGTTAGGCATCTCTGCTCCTTTAACAAAATTCTTTTTCTAGGGATCACCAGCCTTCAACTTGGTGGGCCAGGATGACCCACAGAGAGTCTCTTAAGGGCACAGAGCAGGAGCTGGGGGACAAAGCACATCTTTAGAGGGGCACCTGTGAAAGGCAGAGGCTCCCCCACCTTCCACACTCAATGGGGGCTAAGAAACTACGGCTTTGTGCAGAGAGATGATACCTCCAAAAAGGTGATTGGCAGCATCTTGCTTCTGTGAAAGGCAGTATCTCCCAGCTCTTGCTGAGTTTCAAACAGCATGCTTAACTTCTAATTTGGGAAAGAAAAATACCATCTGGCACCTCAACTTTGAAAAGTTGCCAAACCTTGACTTACTCTCTGAATCTTCCCCAGGATATCATGGGAGCTACCTACCAAGAAAATCATTACAAAGTGTGAACAAGGCTCACATGAGCTAGCTGCATGTAATCGATCACAATGTGTCTTTAAACAGAAAAATAACTGATTTTTGGGGCAGTTTAGTCAAGCAGTCACCTTAAGAACTTGCTTGAGTCTCCAACTGGAAGCTAATGAACTGCAACTGCAAATTCTTGGTGGATTTTCAGAATAAGGAAAAAAATCATCTTTTCTAAATTAAGAAATTGATGGTTACAATTTTAGAAGGAAGGCTAACAATGAGCATTGCAGTATCACCCTGGATAGCACCGGACAACACAAACATTTGATTCATGTTTGTGCTCATCAGAGTCTTATTTGTGTATTGTTAAGAATACTATTTTTTTAACATAAAATTATTTTAAAATTAAAAACATCAGAAGAGTCAATTTTTCAGAAGGAAAGGCATTCATGACAGGGAAAATATTTTTAAATTGCAGCCAATAAAGAATGAAGAAGAAAAATTTAAGAAAAGAGAAAATCTGGGAGGAGAAATGCAATTGTTGTTCTTCACCACCTCATTATTTGTAACCAGTGGTATGTAAACTTCATATTATAATACAGGATCAATTGAGATGCAAATATCTGAGCTTTAATTGTATACATGGAAGAAAGAAAACAGTGAAAATGTTGGAGCATGCTTTATTTTGCTATTTCTATGTCCTCCAAGACCTACATTCAAAGTTTAAGTAGCAACACATCACCTGGGTAGATTTATACTGAAAAAAGCTAATAAATGCCACTGCAAATATTATATGCAAATTTAAACCCATAGAAATATGCACTGTACTATAGTCAGACTGTAGCAAATCTGTGGTATTATTAGTTCAAATTATTTCAGATTAGATGTGTTCTATACCAATCTTTTATATCAGAGTAACTAAGGCATTAAACTCATCCCTATGTTGCTTTACTCAAGTAAAACTTCTTTTGAATTCAAGCATACAAATTCAAGCCATTTATGTTTTTAAGTCTCATACATGTATCAGTATAGAGATGAAGAATGTATCTATTTGTTCTTTAACAATATGCTGAATAAAGCTCAAGTGAGCCAATTTTAGAACAGTACATTTCTTTAGTCTAATTGTTAAGTCACTTTTCCATGGGGACAGACCTTCTTCTGCTCAAGCCTCTCTCTGTGATTCAATGTATGCACGGTTCTCATTATGCTAACTGGGGCGGTGTGTGTAGCTGGGTGCAAAATTCACATCCCTCATGCAAAGCCAGATATCACAATGTTTGCAACGCTGAGTTCTGACACAAGGTTTTGCAGACATGGAATGCCCTTCCACAATCAGCCTAAGTACCAAAATCCCTGTGTCTCAGTTCACTGTATTCCCATCCCTCCTGTTTTCTCAATCAAAACATATAGTTTGCTTTTATAATAAAGACTCAGGCCAAAGCTCTCCCAAAGTCAAAGGAAAGATTCCCCATGCCTCTGACAGGCTCTGGAACACGCTGTATTTCCTTTAGCCCTTCACAGCTCGCATTCCTGCAATGCCAAGGGAGACTGTATTATGAAAATTGACCCCACAGTGTAAACAGTGATACAGAATTTTCTCCTGTGAATTTTTTCCTTCCTTGTCTTGTGTGCAGTTATGTGAATTCAGCATCATTTCAGCATGTGTATAGGGAGCATGGGGGGCTCAGTTTTGTCCAGATATTATCCATGGCAAAGTCTCTCACCTAAGCTGTACTTCACTATCTAAATTTAGTTTCGTTTACAGGCACTGTATGCATAAGTATCACTTGCATACTCAAGCTATTTATACTGTTTGGGAAAAGGTTGCACACTCTCAAAGCCAGACTATGTGCAGACAAGCATGAGTATGCCCTGACTTGGGAAGGCCTTGTTGAAGACAGCATGTCAAAAGTGAGTCAATATTTTGCCTATGGGTGATGTCGAAGGTCAGGAACTTTTCTATCTGGGCTGGTAAGTATGGAGGAAACCATACGATTACTTCTCTCCAACCCATCCCATCTTCCTTCAGTAGAATATTTCTGCTGTGAGAAGGAACTTGATGCTCACTCCATGCACAAGTGAGCCGGAAGAGTGCTTGACGATGGAGGTGGAGAACTCAAAGCCAGGCCTACTCCTGTCTACATCATCTCTGGAAAATCACTTCCATGTTTTCACAGTGATCTAGCAGTGCTCAGCTTACCAGCACATTTGCTGCAGTACATCACTAAACTGACACATATCCAATATGGGAAGAAAAAGTTGTAGATAAATTCTATGAGAACATATTGTATCCTGCAGCAGCATTATGAAATATAACATACATCCAAATGTGCAAAACATTGCATAACTGAACTCCCCACTTGTACAAGAAGCTTTTACGAAAGCAAAAAAGAAAGGGTGGGAAAAAAAAAAAGTAAAAAGTTTCTGACTTTCGTTAACCTTCTCTTGTAGTTCAGGTTATTTCTTTAATGCATTTATCTGCTTTAAAATTGTCTCCTTAGCCTCTCAAGGGAAACCAATATAATACACCATCACATTTCTCACAGGAGAAAAAAGAACACTTACTCTTAATAGGTGGCAATTTTGCCAGATGTTATTGACATAGTAAGTGCGAAATTTCAGTGATACTAAATGCAAAGTGCAGAAGATTAAAGAACAATGGAACAAAGTGCAAAATGAAGTTTAAAAAGCAGCAGTGTCAAAGTCAGAGAAAGTGTGAAAAAATTACATTTTAACAACACTATTAAGAACAAGTTTACTAATTACTGTAACTGGCACAAATTTAAAAGTGTCTTCCTTAGACTCAGTGAAGTTTTTTAAAGTGTGATATTTCTTTTCTTGTCAGCATTTTTTTCTTTTCTTTATGCTCTATAGAAGAGACATAACATTACTGTTACTAAAACAATGACACTTGGAGCTCTCTGTTTCACTTTTTAACCCTTTCTTACCAAGTAATATTGCTAGAAATCCTTCTACTTGAACAGGGTAGTGAACTACAGAAAATGCTTTGATTACTAATACTGAACACTTTAAAATAAAGACTGTGGTATTGATTCAGTCATGCTTTACACATTCATCCTCTGACAGTAATGAAATTTACGCACTAAGAATGACTTTTCATTAGAATTTTGCCAAAATCCTGTTTTGCTGTTACACCAAAATTAAAAAAAAAATAAAAATCTGTACAATGTTCACCGTTTCCTCATATTCAATTACCCACTAAAATGCAATTGCAGTTGAGGTGCTCCTCTCCTATAAATCAGAGAAGCTCCACTGCTTTCACTGGCATAATACTGAGCTTGAAGAACCCCATTTCATTTGTGTTCATTTCATTTGTGTTCTTCATGTACTGACAAACAGGACCCATTTCTCAACTGGCAGCTGTACATGGACCTCTGCTGTATCAAGAGTGCAGCCACTCTTTATTTAGCCATCAGCCCTGGTGCTGTGGCACATACAAGTCTCCAGTGGTACTAGAAGCAGCAGTAGCACAGATAAGACCTAAGTATATATTCATAATAAAACAAAATTGAATGATTTAAAGCATACGAGTGACCAGGTCTTTGCTGTCCTAGAAGTGATTGCTCCTTGTAGCAGTGCCTCAAGGAGTTCAGAAATCCTTGCTCTGAATGGACACATAGCCACTGACAGATCTATTGCTAGAAGAGAATTATATCCTCACTCTACACTGTTCTGTTGGGGTTTTTTTAACTTTTTTAAGACCATAAAGTGCTTCAGATTTCAAGGAAAATTCTTAGACCAAAATCTAACAAAAAATCCTAAGACTGAAAATTAAAGAAAATACAGAATAAATCCTTAACAGCACAAGTTTTCTGTATTTTTTCTCTGTGCTTTCATTATTCATTGGATATATACAGATTGCAAATGGAAAACTGAAGTCAATGTGAAGTTCCCATGATAGTTTCATGCAGGTAATTCAGACAGAAACAGCATTTGAACCTGCAGTCCATGGGAGTACCTGCCCAAGCCCAGGGTCCTCAAACAACCCACACCGCTAAATACCAAAACTTAATTTCAGCATCTCATAAGTGACATATACAGCAAGAAAATTCCAAATACAGCTCTAGTAGACAATCCCAATCACCAATTTTCATCTGAGAAAGGATTTAATTTAAAGTGCATTTGAAAATGCAAGTATCAAAGCTTCAAGCTTTACTAAAATACTACTAATCTCCTATCTGTGACAAGGGAGAGTTAACTTTGCACAGAATGCAAGTAGCTTACACTAATTATGATTCCATTAGTGGGAGTTCTAGTATATCAATGGCTACCCTTTTCATGGAAATCTGATATTATGCAGCTGAATACATCTGCACAGCTTTCTTGAGGCATTTTCTTCAAAGTGCATTTATCGTACTCATCCATCACCACTTTTCCACCTCATGACTGCACTTGACTCAATCAAATAATTTGCGAACTAGAAATAAACTCCAACAACTTTAAAAATTGTGTACTGTAAAATTTGATGCAAAGCCTAAGGCTCTGCCCTCTTGAGAAAGAAAAGATGGGGCATGGTAGATGATTCATTTGCCAAAGAATCTAATTCTCTCTAACAAACAAAACTCAATGTATACAACGTTATACAGAAGGAAAGCTAGTGAGTTGGTTTTGTTGGGTTTTTTTTTTTGGTAGAGTTGGAAGGAGGAGGCTAAAATGGCATTATTTCCCATAAATGTAATTTTCTAAGCCTCAGAAACCAAGTACAGACCCTGCACCCTGGGATTCAGTTACCATCATGCAGTTTAATATTGTGAGTATTGAAAAACTGTCTACAGCATATTTAAATGGAAACATGGTTTTCTTTTTGTATTGAGGGTGTAGTCTGCGTGCTTCTACCTTGAGGTGAATGCACTTGATGATGTTCACCCCTTTCACTGCTGTTTGCCAGAGCTTTTCAGCAGTGGCCTGCAGCAATGATTTTTGTTGTCTTCCCCTCAGATGTAAGATGAGTTTGGTATGCCAAGTCTGCAGTGATCAGTGGCCATTGGTTTCACTGTATCAAACAGTAAATAAATGATTACCCAGACAACTACAAAATCCTCAGCAGGCCCTGGTTGTCCTTGCTCCCTGGCTGGTGACCTCATCTGCTACTTCCAAATTTTAAAGGTGTTATTTGGTGTTAAAACACTTAATTTTCTGTCCTTTTCTGGTATCTTTTTTTCCCTGCTATTTTTATTTTCACATCTGGGGGTCCATGTCAAAATCATGCTCTGTAATTGCTATGTTCAAATCCACGGGCAGCCTCAGCCATGGGCCCATGGGATCCTGGAGGAAGGCACACAGTGTCAGGGGCACAGACAGGGCAGTCCAGCTCTCAAAACTTGAGCAAGAAAGCAGGAACTGTTGTCAAGCACTGCCAAAATTTCAGTGTCACTTAAGGTGAATTTCTTTGGCTTCTCACACTCTATTTCCTTTAATTTTCAGGCAAAGAGAATGACCATATTCCTTGCTCTATTTCAAAGTGTTTTCGGAGTTCATTAAAAATAATCATGAAAGCCAAAAAATATTACTTTTAAACAATTTCTGTAGTTTTAGCATAGTAGTCTGTGGTGTTTGTGTGCTAGTTTATGGCTTCAGGTAGACTTTTTACCTACACTCTTCATTACTTCCAGGATTTTAGAACTGTGGTAATGTTATCTCTTCTCTTTTCCATTAAATAGTTACAGAAAACATGCACCTCTAGGAGTCCTTCCAATCACAACTAGTTGAAGAATAAGTGATATTTTTTTCCATTTTCCCATTATGGCTTTTTTTGTTTAAATTTTATTTCATTAAGTTCCGGGTAAGTTTGCCAACCATGACTAATGTTGAACCATGATGTCAAGAAGGGGGTGGAGGGTCTTTACATGACTTGATATTTTTGTCTTGACATGTTTGTGCTAAAAGAAAGTTCACTGTCTAGGATTTTATCACATTCAATTATTGCTATCAGCTTGTGCATTCAAGATGTATTCCTAAAAACTGCCATTAGAATAATTTGTTCTGCCTCCTCCTTCTAGACTGGCAATAATTTCCCACCCATCTACCCCCCTCTTATCTCCTTCTCACCTATTGAGTCTCTTCCCTAGGGAGTCTCATCAGAGCTATATAAACCTTTGCTATATATATATATATATATATTTTGCCTCCTACTGCACAATTAATGGGACTCTTTGATCTCTTGCTAAACTATAGTGGACTTCTCTGAGATAATGTTTAATCTTTTGCTGGACTTACAGGTATTCTGTAAGTCAATAAAACTGCCTTTTAAAGTTACAAGTCTTTATGGAGTCATCTCTCTATTAAGCATTCTGTATGAAGGACACTATGCAGTTTCTTTCTATATGATATTCAGGTTATAGTACATCCCCTTATTCTTCTGGAAGTGCTTTTCATACTACTTTGGGGAAAGCTGAGGTCACATATTTTGACTGTGACATACCTGTTTGGTTTTTGTTTGTTTGTGGGATTCTTTTTGTTTGGTTTGGTTTGGTTTTGGGGTTGTTTTTTTGTGACTTCAGAGAAACTGTTAGAATGTCATAAAGATTCTCTTAGTTTGTGGATATTTTGGGCAATTTATAATCCAATTCAGGCAGATTTAGAGAGATTAATAATCATCAAATATAGATGAGGGAACTTTAACAGCAAATTTCAGAGGAACAGAGCTACCATATCAGATATGATAAACATCATTCAGTAATTCTACTATTTCAATTGTGTACAAATCAACATGTCTCTGATTCTAGTTCAGCATATCTAATAAAATGCAACGTCATTCATTCTCATGCAATTGCATCTCAAGGTAACAAACATCATGAATAAGACTTCAGAAATTTTAATAGTTTGGTGTTGACACCACATCTCAGCAGCTTTCACAGAGGACTCAAACAGTTGCCAAAATATACCAGAAGTCCAACCACTTCTGCAGTCAGTATCAGCTGTTAAACTACTAAGGGTGGTAAAATGCTCATACCACATATGAGCAGCTACCACTACCTGTATTGTGAAAATGATATTGTTTATCATTTATTTATCATTTTATCAATTTATCTCTATATTATTTTGATTGTTTCAGTCTGGCTATTAGCCTTCTCCACTAGAAGCATACAAGACTTACAGAGAAAGATTGAATGAAATTTTGCAAATAGACAAATCCAAATTCCACACTTTCTATACTTTTGAAGGACACGTGGTACATCTTTCACCTCTCTCACTCATTGCATTATAGGAGATAAGTAAATCACTAAAAATCTAAACAATCATAAAACTTTTTCTGATTTTTTTCCCCTTTTATTCTACATTCATTTCAAATTCCACAGTAAACTGTTGCCACTACTGGCTGCAGGTGCTGCTTTCATACAATGTGCTCTGCCCATGCCCTCATAAAACTCAATCAAAGGAGGGGAGCCATAACAGAAGGCTCAGTCTCATATCATCTGTTCAAATAATCAACCACACTTGTTTATTCACATGGGCTAGACATCTAAACTCAGGATGACCTTGATACTTCTGGGCTTCAGTAAGGAGGCAGAACAATTTGAGCTCCCAGAGAGCTCCACAAGACATTGCTTTAAGGATCCATATTTAGAACTGTTCAGAAATTAATGTAAAGAGGCATTTCATCATACTTGCGGTAAAACATCATGTTTCTATATTTTGCCAGCATGATATGAGGCGATTAATATACACTAGTAAAAGAGTGTTGCTTTCATGATTATTACACTTGTATATCTTTTACAATCATTACAGCTTTTATACCACCCAAGAAAAACCTTCCAATCTACCTTTCTCCCCTGAATTTGCATGAAATTGGCACTTTTTTCTTAGAAATCCCCATGAAATTAACATTTTTTCCCAAAAGGTCACAAAAATTTTTCTAACACTGTTTTTGCTGCAGTATTGTTTACTGCAACAGGTTGTGTGAATGCCTTTTTCAATACACTATTGAGAGATATTTCCAGTATGATGGGGGAGTGATAAGCTACACTAATAGTTGAAATTTGCCTTCAGTTATGTGCCTGATTTGACAGCTTCTTAGAAATATACCAACAGGTCATTTCTACATTAACTTCTCTGTAATGTCTTGGAGAGGGTAAGAATAATTTTGAGACAGGAAATAGCATAATCAGGAAGTTTTTCCAGATGTATTGAAAATGCAATCAACTTATATTGAAAACTGTATCTGAATTAATAGTCAGAGTGCAAACTTTGATGAAAGACATGGATAGAAGTTACCTCTCTAGGCCCTCATCATAATGATTTAAAGGAATATAAAGGGGGCAAGACAAGTGACATTACTTTCCAAAATAAATTTTTAATTGTGTTTAGATTCCTGGAACTTGCTTTTCTGTAATTTCATATGTAAACCTAACTTCTGATTTTTATTTTGGTAATTACAGAATTGTATCTGATTATAAAAATTGTTGCATGCTCTTATCCTCAGTCCAGATGAAAAATATTTTTTAGTTAAGTATTTGCATAGTGCATTAGAATATTATAAGAGACAGCTTTCTGTGGACTGGGTAATTTCTGTGAATTCCTTGGTTCTTAATGAAATGTTCTCTGAACAACTGGGATAAAAAATAATAAAATATACTTCAATATTTACTGTCCTGAATGATTTTTTTTCCCTTAAAATTTTAAAAGTACTTTTCCCTCCAAATTGTTAGATGAAAATACTTTCAGGTCAAACTTCTTCTGACTGTCATTTTTGTCAAGACAAATCTTACTCTAGCTAGCTTTCCTTTAGAGTCTGTCCTGCAATGCTGCTTTTCACAAAAACAGGCTGCTATTAGGAGGATGCTGAAGCCTTCAAAAGCACAGATAAATGGATCAAAAAAGACAAAGCCTTATAGGTGTGAAAGGCAACTCAGGCCAAGACAGTATAAGCAGCAAAGCCAGAATTGCATTTTTAAATGTGTTTTATATTCTCGCTTTTAAAATGAAAGAGGGCAACAGATAGGAGAAATAAATATACAAAGAAGAATGATAGAGGGGAAAATAGGAAAAGAGGAAAAAAGTAAAAAACTGAAGAGGAAGGAGTTGAATTTAAGGGTAATTGAGAAAAAAGCACAGTGCAATGAGCAACAGACTAGAGGCAGGGTTAGTACAGAAGGGTAATAGAATTTATCAAACCAATTGACTTAGTTAGAAAAGAACAGACGAGCTTTCAGGCATGTAAGCCCTTCTTCAGATGTGAAACAGCAGGGAACACAATGAAACTTTTCAGGTACTGGATCCCACCCACAGACAATGTCAGAACCCTGACTGGCAGAGGAGGCATAGATTAATGGCAGGTGACACCATCTGAATTATTCAAAATACTGACACCCAGAAAGTATTAAGATACCACCAAGTTAAGATATGCTACTAAACCTCTTGGGCAAGGACTCAGTTGGATTAAAAGAAGGTAAATTTGGGGGGCTGATCTCATTCCATTGTTAAATTCTTCCTTTCTTTTTGAATTTTATTTGGGAGATAGCACCAATTCCAGGGTTCTCCTGCAGTACTGCTAATGCAGCCCAACTTGCTCTTAGACCCACAGCTGAGCCCCTAAGCAGGGCAGCAGTGTTTTATTCTTTCATTTTGGTGGGAGAAAGAGAAGTGCTCTTAGGTGGATTGTGGAGAGCAGCTCCAGCTCCCACATCAATCAAACACGATCAGATTGTGCCACCCAATTCTCTAAATATCTGAAGAGAGGCATAGCAAGCCCAAGACCTGCAATAGGAGGCTGATCTCTTCCATGAAGGATAGAACAGAAAACTGCATAGAGAAACACACCACAATATTTAGTGTGACACAACATTCTCAGTTTCACTTTGGTATTACTTTTTAGCTATTGCCCCTCTTGAGAGTGATGGTATCATCACAGAGTTCACGTTTCCAACAGATTGTTTCTCACAGATGAGTAGACGATAGTTTTGTGCCCAATATACAATGGGGCACGCCTGCAGGAATATATTCGAACAGGGGTTGATGGTGAAGGATGCCAACACCCTGGAGCACACTTGCATTCTTTAGAAATTTAGGGGTTTAGCTACTGCTAGGGTCAATGCTTGACATAGAGTCTTTTACTGAATTCACTGTAACAAGGACAGTAACTACCACCAAAGACCAGGACTTGTAGTGCTGTCAAGATGACCCTTCTATTTCACTTTAAACTACAACAGTAACAGCAATGTGTTACAATGACAGTTTCCCAACTACTATTATTTATTGGAGCAGCTCCTGGAGAACCGGCAGGTCAAGACCCTCCTGTACCTGGTGTTGTTCATGATACACAGTAAGGCATAGTCCCTGTGCCCAAGGCTCCAAAAGTAGTAAACTGACACACAACTTAAATATTTAACACACCTTCTCTACCAATGTAAATGCTTCACTTACATCAGGATGCTATGAGATACAAACTAATGTATCATGCTGTAGTAATCTACACAGTAGTCTGAATATAAATTAATATTTCTCACCGTTTTCCTTTCATTTTTAAGAGGACTGGATATTGAGGGGCTGAGAAGAGCACCTGCCATATGTCTCTATTCCTAATACAAAAGGTTGTAATAAATGGCAAGCATACTATTGGCAAAGAAAACAAACCTATTGACACACACAGGGAAAAATTCTGTACTTACATATACCCATTCAAAAGACCTGTGTTGACTTCTAGAGACTTTTAGAGAATGGAAGACTTTTCTTCCAGAGAACAGAAATGCTATGCCTGAAAGAGTCATTCCTAAAGAATCCTGTGGGAGCAAGAATGGTACATCTGGGACAATAGCTATTTCTGTCATCTAGATAAGTCCGTCTTTCAGAAAAAAAAAATGGGCCAACTTCTCTGAGTCACACGGCTGCAAACCCATTAGCACTGTCACATTTCAGAAATGCTATTATGAGTGCCTCTCACGCTGACATCATTCACTCTGTATAATAAAATCATCACCTTTTCTCTTGGTCGGGCCCACAGCTCAATAGATTCTTTGGTTTCCTTCCTTTCAATTTTTTCCCCCTATAAGCAGCCTGTATCCAAATTCTGCCCTTTCCTGTGTCTCCAGTAGTCAGGTGGTTTTTTTCTGACCCCATCTCTGAAACACCTGTCCAGGCCTTTGTTTTCTTTTACCCTAAATACCTCGTCCACTACAGCTCTTCCTTTCTAGCCTCCCACATATTCATATCACCTTCTTCTCTCCACACTCCTCTACAACTAAGGAACATCTGCCTTGCCTTCCAGTCTGACCTGATGTATCTTTCCCACACCGTGAATCCATCAGTCCCCTGATTATGACATTTAAGCTCCTTCTCCCCATTTCAGAGCTTTGCTCTGCTTATTTATTCAAGTTGGCCGTTATTGAGCCTCCTCCCCACCACTCTGGCAGCAATTCCAGGTTTGACAGCTGACTCCCTATTTCTCTGTCAAACTAATAATGGTCTCTTCCTTGCTACCCTTTTTTTAGCCAAATAGCAAGACCACTGCCCTATTTTTCTTTTAAATTCCTTGTCAGTACATTCTCCTAATGAAATGCCCACATGAAAAAGTGCAGCGAAGGCTGGTAAAAATGCTGGGGTAGGAATTGAGATTGAGAGACTCCGTTTGCCTAAAACATTCAGAGCAAAAGCTGCAGGTGCTACCCCTCCTTCCTGCTCACTGAGGATTTGCAGAGCAAGGTGTGTGCTTGACCACTGCCCCATTCTGACCGAGCTTGTTGCCTGCAGCTTTACAAAATCTATCAGCCAGGACAAATGCCAGCTCAGTCTCCATCTCCATATTGCCCGTCAAATTTGAAGTTGAATGGGTTTTAAGTGGGGGCAGAATTTGGCCTGTTTCCTTAATTAAATATGGTCCTGTCAGAAAGCTCTTACATTAGCTGGGGACAAAAAGAAAAGGAGAAGAAAAATTAAATTATGGAAAAAGGGTTTAAATCAGAAAAAGTCATTAAAAAAGATATCATTAAATGTATGGGAATTTAAGCAGCTTTTAACAAAGAATGCAGCTGGAAAGAAAGCCCAGCTGTATTTTAAAATCTGACAATTATGTTCTGCTTTATAAATCCTAATCTTTAAAAGACAACACTACCGTACATGGAGGAAAGCTAGGGAGAATTTTTCATGCAAAGTCAATGACAATCCTAAAATTCAAGGACAGATAAGAGGTATGGTTCAGTCTTATGTTTGTAAAATGCTATCCATCCACACTTGCATAATATATATTTGCAGAATCCTAAATCATCTAATAGTGTGATAAAATGCATGTTGGCTCAAAAGCCAGCATCAGAATGTTGCAATAAATTAAGTTCTAATACAGAATCATAGCTATACTTATTTACCTATGCACAAATATGCATTTGCATACATACAGAAAACATATGACCAAAATCACAAAAGAAAAGCCCTGATTCTATGTTTGTATGATGACAAAACTTCAACCTTGTGAATGCAAAGTGAACCACATAGCTCAAAACCAAGTCCCACACAACTTCATACAACATCCTGCAAAATTTCTCATGAGTTCAATTAGAAAATTCAATTAGAATTTTAGCACTAAGTGAATATCACATAAAAATTAGATTAATATCCAGAATAAGAAATCGACTGCTACTGGTTTCACCTAAATATTGGCATGACAAATTTAAAATTATATGGATCATATATATATTATCAGACTTTCTAATCACTCACACATTGTTAGAGTGGTCACCAATAAAAACTTTAGAGCTTAATATTTCCAAATAGCTAGCTTTACTCTGCTTTTATGGTATTTTCTAGTTAGTGTATAGAATATCTAAAGAATATTAAGATAAAGTTACTGACTTACAAAGTTATTTATAAGAGTTTTAATGGAAGTTGCTGTATTCTGTCTGTTGTAAAATTTACAGTGTAGTAATTTAACCTGTTTCTCTGCCTTGAACAGACTGCTCTAAGAGTTTCCACATACCACCTGTACTTGTAAAGAGACTGTTACTGTGGGAACTGAATAGCACCTCCATGTACTCTATAGGTAACAGCAATGTGTGCTTTTACAACAAAAAATGCCTGACTAAGGCCAGCACTTTTTCCTCATTTACTTTATATTGATATATGACAATCCTGATAAGAAAGAGATAGACCTGCCATATTTATAATGAATCATTTTATAATCAAATACTGTCTATTAACCTGGTCTCTGGCCAATCTAGCACCTGGCTGCCAAGTTCATAATTACACTGTTCTACAGTGAAGGGTATGAAATAAATTAATTTCATGCTATTTTTGGTCTCACTCTAAAATACATTTATTAGCTGGCTGGTGTCGACAACAATTAAAGTTTGCTAATTCAGGTCTTGATTTTCCCTATTTAAATTCTTTTTGATGTTTCTTTGCTCCATATTCTCAAGTCTGATCCATTTTTTATACTTATTTTACATGTTCTTTCTTTGCTTAGTGATTTTGTCCTTTACAGGCTTGTTCCAACTCATTCTTTACTGAGAACTTCAAAATATATATATTTTTACACCAAATCAAACAAGTCTAAAGCTAAAATCAAGAACATGCTTAATATAAAATTACATTTGGATTGCTGATATCTATGGCACATCCAGCTATAATGATACTTTACTTATCAATCCCTCATTTTTAATGTCAGACATGTTATGTTAAGCTAGCTTGTTCAAGTAATGGATTTACTGATTAGTTCCTGTTTTGGTCTATAATTGTTCAATGATTTCCTCAATATTAGTTTAACCAAAAAGCTTATATGTAATTCTTTGCAATATGCTTGACAGAAATAAAGAAACATTCATGAGAGAATCACAGTCTAAGTTAATCAATAAAGGCTTTATCAAGAGTTTTTATTTATAGCTAATGCAAATGTTAAAAAAATGTTACAGCCATTAATTATTAGCAGTTTTTTTAAAGCACAAAGTAAGAGTTGAATAAATGTACTTTAAGACACTTAAAGCCCAAGCATTCTTTTTAAAATGACTAGCTAAAGAGCCCCTTGGGCTGTCTTTTTACTGCTTTTCAAAGCTCTAATAGCACTTTTTCACCAAAGACACACCCCTTGAATCCTCTGAGAGATACAATAGCATAATTGTTCTTTTAGGTTTTAAGGCCTTGACATATCTGTCACTGAAAGAACAGTGAATAATAATACCAGAACTATTTTATGCAAATTCCACTTAGTGGTTTCAAGATTTTTGTGAGACGGATCTTGCCTCCTTGTTGACAGTTTTATTGTCACATTAGCTTTACATGAGAAAGTGGTAAAGTTTTCCTCTTTGTTAAATAATACCCCATTTTAAAATCTTTTAGATAAAGTTAAAAACAAATACAAAAACAATGAGATGGAAACATCAATTTGGAAAGGTATCAAAGGAGAAATAGTAGTCACTTGTAAGAATTTTCCCACTAGCTTTCATTTTTCAAATTATAAATCACACTCATTATAATGTGTAATATGTACAAAATGAATATTTGCTTGCATATATGTGTACATTTACACACACATATAGGGTTATGAATAAAACATGCCAGGATGTGTATTCTTAGGCTAGTCAATGAGGAATGGCTCATATCTCAAGGTCACAAAGCTACCAACTACTCTCTGTGTGTATATATGTATGTTCATAGGCAGCTGATTATATACAAACCAAATGCATAGTAATACATTGCAACTCCTAGACTCAGTTGGCAGAGAGGAGATGAGAGAAATATATGCATATATCAGAGAAGATGCTTTTAGGTCAGTTTTGCAAAATTTCCTGAGATGCAGAGGTGGGATGAAGGTGCCATCCAAGATAAGAGTGACAAGTTTAATGCCAGTCTGCAACTAAGCTCCACATGGCCCCTCGCTCACTCCCTCCCTCCCTCCAGGTGGGATGGGAGAGAGGATCAGAAGGGTAAAAGGAGGAAAACTCATGTGTTGAGGTAACAACAGAACTGCTCAGCAGCAGCTAAAACATGTTATCAACATTATTCTCATCCAAAATCCAAAACACAGCACTGCACCCACCACTAGGAAGAAAATTAATTCTTTCCCAGAAAAAACCATGACAAAATCTAAGACACATTCATAAATACTTGTAAATACAGCATATGTGAAAGTGTCTTGGATCCTGCAGCATGTCTACTCCAGTAGCAAACACTATAGTATAGGTCTCTGCAGAATTTACAAGGATATCATTCCACAAAAAAAGTTGGTTTTTTTTCTGCTGCACTGAAAATAGCTGCTTTTTTCCCTACTGTCCTGTTCACTAAGAAAAAACTTTACTCTGAACCAGAAAAGTCTTTTGATTTACATGTAAAATTATCCTCAGAATTCCTCAGAAGGTGGCTCTAGAACCAGTCCAGTCCAGACCCAGTTCTTGTGATTTGTGCCTCTCTTCTTAAACTGTGCTAGAGCAAGAGCAAGAATGACTATAGAAACACAGGTTTAAAGAAGAGATGCAGCATGGGCCACACCTCTCTTTTTGTGACTGCCTGTAGAATAGAAGAGAGGGATCCCATTTTCCTTTCCTATAGTGTCATCTCAAGCATATTTACTTACATAGCCAGAAGTCTAGCCAGCTCAAACAATAGGGCTCCCTGTTAGCCCATCTTCTATGGAAAGCAGCCCCAGAATGAAATCAAAAGGAATTGGATAATATGCCAATGTAATCCCAATATTTAACCCTGAGATTCACTAAAATGTAGCCACAGAGGCTCAGATAATCTTTCATGGGAATGTGGGAGGCAAAGACAGGAATTGTGTGCTGTAGTTCCATAACCTGTTCATGAGCAGGGATGTGTCCAAGGATACAGAACTCCTCTGCAATGCAAATAGCAGAGAGAGAGGACTCACAGAATCCAAGAAATTTGTGCTCTGCAACTGTTTTTGCAATGGATTTTCCACTCTTCAAATGTGCTCTTGTACAAATATCATGCCTCTAATTTGACTGTTTTCAAAGCTTTTTCTCAACTTATAGATGCTCATTTGATTGTCCAGGCTTGAGGAACTACCCAGTCCTGGTGGAAAGATAGCTCTGCTCAAGGGCATGCTATGGATCTGTATGATTATGAAAGTAATCCTGGGATATTTAATATTCATGAGGAGCAAACATGACCTCCAATTTTAAACTCTTACCTCTGAAAACACTATTACAGAGTAAATTGCACAGTACTGTAGTATAATAAAAAGTTATTTTGCATAAAGTTGTGCAAAAACTTCTACATGCAATGTAAAATGGATTTAAACTACTTTTACTGAATCCAGCTGCATACATTCTTAGTTCAAGCACAAGGTTCAAGCATACTTAGTTTTCCCTTGAGTTAAACTCATTAGACAAAAATCACATTCAAATTTACGAACTTACAGCTCATTTGTAAGAAATGTGGACATTCACAGGACTCTTCACTCTCAGTACTGAGTTTATAAATACCTCTGATGCGCAGAAATCCACATTTTAATTTGTAAAGCAAAGGATTGCTGTTGACCAGACTGAGTATCACTTAGTCCTGGTGGTGAACCTTTACCAAGCACCTGTAGTATAACCAAGAGAATTATGTGTAAGACTCTCACTGATCAGCACTGTGCGAGGAATTCAGTGAAGTTCTCAGTGAATCCAAAAGATACAATGATAATGCAACAGCTCCCACTAAGTCACAGAATTACAACCAATAAAAAGACGAAGTTGGCAATGTCTATGTAGAGTGGATAAATGCAAATACGGCTGAAAATTTCTTTTTCTGCCCTCACAAAGTCATTCTTTAAGCAATTCATATAATTCAGATGACAAGTACTTAACCAAATTTCTCACTGGCACAATTTGGCCCGGCCTGGACTGCTGGATGCTACATGGCAGAGAGCCTTTTTGATAGGAACTATGGAGGAAAAAAAGCCCTTAGAGAAGAAATCTGCCCAAAATGAATATAAGCAGTATTCCGAGGCATACAACCACCATAACACAAGGTATTTGTTGATATGTATCAAACTGTGGACATTTGTTACTTACGTTGGTTATATAACCACAAATTATTGGTTACAGTCAACCTCCTTGAGCTGGTATTTCCTTCAAGGTCAGTGGGTGAGAAGGGGTTGGATGCCAAAACATTGGAGAGGAAGTATGCAGCTACTGAGTCTGCTACTAGGTAAAGCAGAATATCTTTTTCATAGTGAGAAGCAGAGGCAAGGGGAGGAACCTGTATTTTCTGGGTATGGTGGCACCAGAGACCAGGATAGAAGGTGCCTGGACTTTCAGGTTGGTGATTTCTGTCTGATGCTAGAAACAAGTGAGGGATTTAAATAAAGTGGGAAGAAACCTCATTACTGAGTGAAGTGCATGGTCTGGATCCATACAGACCCCAGCAGGGGTGCAGAGAAGAATGCAGTAGGTGACTTTTGTTTCAAGTGTTACATCTGCATGATCCATAACGGAGTTCTATTAACCTGCTACAAATTCTGCATTCAGACAAGCAGTAATATCAAAACCCATACTTCAGGGCTTTGGTTGATCAGGAAAGATTTATTTCTTCTAAATACACAAGTGCTCAGCAGCAGGAGAGAACTGCCTTGTTCTGAATCAGCACAGACTGGGTGTGACAGGAGACAAGCACACTGGATAATATATATCCAAGGTGAATTTTCATTTACAGATGCCTGATTAATATACCTTCCCTGAATAACTCAAGCTGTTAAGGATAGTGGGAATTTTTTCGTTTTCTTGCAGCTTGAGTAGGTGCAATTTCCTCTGTTTTTTCTCCCTTTTCAGGGGCTTAGGTACTGGTGCACAGTGGCTTTTCAATTTCTGTGCCTGTTGACCACACTAGGTCCCATGGGCTGAGGTGCTTGACTTTAAAGTGAATTTCTGAGGTAACCAGGATCATTCCAAATAATAGTGACCTAACACTGTGTGATACTCCATCGAAAACAGATCTTATTCTGAACCCTTTGACTCTTTGAGCTGAATTTGAATGCAAATCTAACTCCTAGTGTATTAATATCTAACTTATATCTAATTAACTCAAAAACTAACTGAAATTCTAATTAATTACAAATTCATAGCTGATCTAATATCAATTGTTGTCAGGCATCGTAAGTATATTATGTGTAAATATTCTAAATAATTTAATCTTGTTCATATGTTCCCTGAACTAAAAATGGTATCATAGAAGTACAGACAGTTCAGGAATTTGTTCATGGTGAGACTGTACTGCAACTTAAAAAGCCCAAACATAAACGAGAATATTTATCTTTAACATAATTTGAGAAATTAAAGGAAGATTTCCCTTTTTTTTAAAGTCAGCATGATGCATGAAGGAGAAATTTTTAAATACAAGCAAAGTTGTTTGGTTCTTTCTGCTTTGCCTGTTAGGCTAGTCATCTCTTAATTTTGGGATTCTATCTTTAATTCCCTGTATATTCTCTAGCATCAGCTCTAAAGTGAGATAATTCCTTCTTTACTTCTTCATGGATGCAGATGAAATTTCTCTGCCTGCACAAGTTTATTTTTCTGTTGGTTTAGGATGTGCAATTAGATGTCTACATCCAAAACACTCTTTTCTATTAATCCAGCCCATGAATAAAACTCATTATCTTAAGATATTTCTACAGACAAAGCTTATGCTTTTCTGAGCCATATTAATCTCTTTCTCTAAACATCACTAGCTTAATTGGTTTAGATCAGAGGTATAGTCTTTTGAGTAAAAGGGTATGATTAATGTGAACTAAATGCAACTGGATCAGCTCAGCATCACTGTAGAGTACCCACAAACCTATTATCACTGGAACTGTGAGAGTCCTTTGGAAAGACCAGCCTTGGTGAGCAAATCCCTTGCAAAAGCCAGCAGAGATGGTGAGCAGATTAAAGGTACCTTAACTGTGCTGAGGACTTTCCATCAAAGGATGTGTATCCTGAGCCAAGAGCATTTTCACCAGTCAGGAGGGCAAGCTATGACATGAAGGGAGGATTATATTTCACATTTAACATGAAATAAAATAAAATATTAAATAGATAGATAGATAGATAGATAGATAGATAAGAACAAGATCCAAGAGCTGCAGGAGCACTCCTTTCACGGCCAGACACATTTGAACTACTTCTATGAAACTAAGGAAGGGGAGAGGCTGGGGGAGCTGAGAAGAGTGAAGGAGGAGGGAAGTCCTGCCCCGCAGAAGCGTTTCCTTGCAAATGTCAACTGCCTCAAAGGGCAGAAGTCACTCTCACAGTTGACAAAAAGGCAGGAAAGGTTCTGCCCTGGTAGAACATGATACATTGTTCAGTTGCTGAGACAGCAATAGGAACAGCCATTGAGGCAAATGAGGAACCGAGGAAAAGTAGAACAACCTCAGACAGAAAACGGCACAAAGATACTACAGAAGAATTGAACTTAGGACAATAAATAGAAAATAAAAACAGTAACAAAAGAGTCAATGGAAGTACAAGGAGAATGGGGGGAAAAAACACCAGAGAATGTTAAGTCGTAACCTCAACTGTGTAGATCAGATTCACAGCTGCTCCTCATGAAAAAGCAAGGGCACCTCTGCATGCCTGAAGGGGAGCTCCCTCCCACAAGACGTCCAAGTATGGCTCTCCCAGCCCCTTCCCTTTCAATAATTAGACAGGAAATGTCATAAACATTAATCTCCGCTCCACACGAGAGGCACATAGCAAGTCAGGCTTCCCCCAAATACTTCGCCCTGCTCCACAACCGTCCCTTGAAGTGGCTTTCCTGGAAGGCACTAAAGAATTTCACACATCACCTCTAACACAATGAAGTTTCATTCTTTAACTGCTAATCCTACAATTCCCAGAGTAATCATGTAATTTTTTCCTTATTTTAGCTGGTTGTAATGACAAAACTCATCTTTATTATGGTTAGAGGAAATAGAAAACAATTGAGTTTCTGCATTTATAGCACTGGATTTTTTGCAGCCACCCAACAGCATCCCTTGATGTCTGAGCTGCAAGATCTCAGATGTCTTAAGCATCCCCCTGTTATCTCTGTCCAATGGAAAGTCTAAATCTCTCTCACACACATTTCTTTGCAGATATAAAATAGCTAGAGCTTAACGTGGAAAGAAAGAGCTGTTTTCTCCCATTCTTCCCAAACACTGTGGACAATATCCACAGTGATTCCACCACCAAGGCCCATAAAGTCAGAACTCTCTTCTACACAGGGAGCTTCATCTATGTGCTTAAAATGAAATTTGCAAGCATTTCCAGACTCCCATGTCTCATTTTGATTGTTGTAACATCCTTTGGTCAAATCTTGATAAATACAATGAGGCTATGCTCAAATTCATTCAGAATTGTGCTGAAAAGATTATTTTCTCAGGCTTTTTCTTTGATCACATCATTCTGCCTTCTGTATCATCTTGTTTGGATCCATGTTCTGTTTTTACATTAAACATAAACATCTCCATCCTTGCAAGGACCAGGAGAGTCATTACTCAGTCTATTTGTCATTTCTCAGTCATCAGCTCTCATCTGTGACTGATTCATGATGTTACCTTCCTTCTCAAGCTTATCAGGTATTCTAGCATGAACCATTAGTATTAATATTCTGTTAGTATTCTCAGAGAGATTTTGGTTTGGGTTTTTTGTTGGCTGGTTGGTTGGTTCGTTGGGGGTTTTGGTTTATTTTGGTTTTGTTAGAGATTTATAAAAGCCAATTACTCAGGTGCTGTACTGGTTCTGATTCTCTTCTGCTCCAAGATCCTCTTGGGACAGGATAAAGATTTTTTGTCGGGGAATAAGTTACATGTCCCAGGTTATCCTGAGTTACCTGTACTGATTCCAGCAACTGATTCTGAGACAGGTTCCTTCAGGTATGCATTTACTTACAAGGAGTGTCTGCTAGGAGTAGATACTTTCAAGGCAAATATCAGTCAAGAGTTAGTAGAAAAAAGATTCACTTATCTGGCTTTTTTCTCAGACTTCCAAACTACGAAGGCTCTTCTAGAAGGTAGAGTTGAGCGCAAGATGCACAAAGTCCCTCAGCTTTCCCTTATTAGCAGAGTCTGAGCTTCATTTGAGCCTGGCAAGACTGCTGGTCAGTTCAGTGCTTTATATTTCTCAAGCACTCAGTATAAAGGGGGAAGGGAAGAACTTTGCTGCCTTTTGTCTGCTTCTTTCAGCAAATATTACAGGTGTTCCATTCCAGATCCTGCTGTTATTCTCCCTTTTCATCTTTTTCCTTCTGCCATTTTTGGAAGACTTCCAGACAGTACTTTTTCTTCTAAATTCCATGTGACTATCCTATATGCACTTCTGGTTATGGACAAAGCCCAACCTAACTTTCCACTACTTTTCTTTGGACCCATCCTAACATATTGATAATATTGTGTAGCGCTGTTTCCTTACCTTTTTTATCAGATATTCTCTTCCAATACACTTTCAACTGATTCTGTTCAATGCCTGAGGTGTGCCAGGAGCTATAATTCTAGTCTCTACTTCAACAGGGCTGTGTAATGCAAAGTAAATATTTTTCTGGGTAATTCAGGACTTTTATCAGCTAAAGCAATAACAAAGTATAGCTGTCTAATATTATATGAAATCCAAATAAAATTAATTTAGTGGACATTATCTAGTAATATGAGTCAGTTGTCCTAAAGTGGGTCTGTGCTCAAAAATGAAAGCTCCCACAAATTTGGGTCCTGGGAAAAGAGCTAACACTTAAACTTCCACATTTTCTAGTGTTCTGTGCCTATTACTCTCCTCATGTTGGTCTCTGAACCAAAATTCAACTTTCAGAAAAATAATCCTAGAAAATAATCACACAGGTGTATAGAAAACTACATTAAAACATCCCTGGCACCAAAAATGTAAATCACAGTGCTTGTAACTTATTTCATATTCTTTCTCCTCCCCTTCTTTTTCTAAGGCATAAAAAGAATAATAAAAAAAAGTTAATAAATAAATAAATAAATAAATAAATAAATAAATAAATAGATAGAAAGGGAAGCCTGGCATAGTTATCATTCATGTTGATGTCAACAGCCCTGCATAGACAGGTTACAGGAAAATACCACCCCAGGGATCCTATTCATGGTGCACAGCAGGGCCCTGTCTGTAATTACTGTGGCCTAGTTATTTCTCAGGGAAAGAAGTCCACCACCAGATCCCTTTTTTCTTAATAGGTGAAGTTGAACCTAAAGCACTGTAATTTTAATCAAATCTTTCCCATCTGTGTGTAGTGTCTCTAAGAAGTTGAAGATTTAAGTGTATGTTGTAGGGTTTGCTGAATAGTCCCAGAGGGGGGAGAAAGGGCAGAGAGATTGCAATTATGTTACACTTAAAGGTTTTTCTTGCCAAGAAAGGGACTGGGGGGGGGAGGTGGCTTGTGAGGGCTTTTTTGCTTTTTTTCCCTTTCTCCCTCTGTCTCTTTTCCCCTTTTCCTTAGTGAGGGTTAAAATGATGTCATGTACAGAAAGGAAATACTGCAATGGAATAGAAGACAAAGCCAGAGTGAGAAGGGTAAACAATAAAGCAGCAGTTCATAATATGCCCATGAATTGTTTTAAGAATAATGGTTTCAAGAAGGGTGTGAAGCAGTTTGAGGTGGCATTTTCTACATTGTTTTTTTAACCCAGGGAAATCTCATACTCAGAAACCATAAGACCTTCTATTGAATGTTACCTTTAGTATTTTGATTTCTAATCTCTCATTCCTCTTTATGAGATTCCCTAGTTTACATGACAAATCTGCTGTTTGTACTTTTTGATTTGGATAGCACAGTTTCGCAATTATAGCAAAATTTAAACAAGAGAAGGATCAGACTCCTGTATCAGATATCTCAGTCTAGCAACTTCTTGGCCATAAAAGATTATTAGGGATGCATGTTGTCCATTAGTACTTTCTGGAAATGAACAGAAGTCATGGAACTGACAGGTAATACAAAAATCTTGCCCAGAGAAATGCTCATTCAGCTGTTATAGTTTTAAAACAAAAACACACTTAAAATCAAGCTGCTCTGTGCTTGCATTCTTAAAACAAAAGCTATCAAAATAACATGTTGTTTCTTCAAGTTACGGTTTTCTGTTTTGATCTGTTGCCACTCTGGTTTCTAGACAATACCAGCATAACAAGGGTGATGCTTAGTGTTCAACTGTTGCTTACAAATGAATTGTTTCTTCCCACTAGTTAAGTTATGTGTATTTTTGGGCAGCCAGTGAAGTGCCATCTCCCATTCCTAAGGCACATCCTGTGAGCAAGAGAGTAGATGCATTCATGGAGATGTTAATAATTATGCGAGCAACTGGGTATCTCAAAAGTGCAGTCTCAATAACAGAAACTGCAGCTGTGGCACCCGCCTTAACAAGCTCACTACCCAGGTAAGTGTGATAAGATTCTTTCTTTACTGAAAATTAATTAACTCCCAAATTATTGACCGATTTACTCCAATACTACAGATTCACTGATGTGGGTTTATGTCCTATCTCTCTGAGAGGGTGCAATGTGAAATACCAGTACAAGTCTATGTCCACAGCTTTTGGGTTTCCTTACGTACCTGCCTGGGCATGTTTTCATTAATATTAGACCAAAATAAATTGTTGGACAGAAATAGGAACATGAACAAGTTGTACCTCCTGAAGCAATTGTTTCTTCCAGTCTACAATTTTCTAGATATTCAGGAAAGTCTCCCCTTAGATTCTACCTTGCTCATGTTTCACTGAACTGAGAGAAGGTAGGTATCAAAATTCAAAAGTGTAGGCCAAATATATGGCCAATACTTCTCAACTCCAGAAAGGATGGAAGGAATAAAAGAAAGAATTTATTTTTTTTAAAAAATCATAAAACTATGACGTATAGGAATATTTAGAGATCTTTCTGACAAAAAGCCAATCTTCCCTTTCCTGGATTCATATTAATTTGGCCTCATTATATTCTTAAAATAAAATCAAATATAATTTACAAGTTAGTTATTAAGGAAAAAAAAAAGGAAAGAACACGAGGAAATTACAAACATGAAGAAATAGCTTTTATTTTTCAGTAAAAATCTCAGATAATTTCAACGGTTTTCTGCTCTGACTCAATTACCTCACAATACATTTCACTTCATGCTAACCTCTCTGTCCTTTGTATAGGTATAATCTTAATTGTTAAATTAAGCAAATGCTTTTTAATTCAAACACATTTAATAACACAGCAAAGCTACCTAATATATAGGTGCATTTGTATATAAAAATCAGGTGAGCATATTATTTTCCAAATTTATTCTTCTTGAGAAAATCTTCTAAACCAATTACTTATTGTCCAAGACAACTTCAGATAGAGAAATACATTATAATATAATATGAAGATTGTCAATATCAGAGTGAAAGAATTACGGTACCAGTTGAAAGTAGTGGACAGTCAATGTCAATATTTTCCCATTTTATGTTACCCATAAATAGTAATTATAAAAAGTAACTTGTCCAAAAAGAACAGTTAACAGAAAATTTTTGCAGAAAGAAAAACTGGCAGAAGTATGTTGGAAAGTTTTTGATTTAAGCTCAGGTTAGGTGTGGGTTTGGCTCAGTTTATTTGGTTGCTCTTAACATCAAAATCTCTGTTGGCCTAGATTACTACAGTTTAAGAGCCAGAAGAAAGAAAGAACAATTCATTTGCTGCTGGCACCGCTAATTAAACATGGATTTTCTAGGTTTATTTTGTTGATGGTAAGTTGTTCCCTTTCTAGAAATATAGGGATGATAAGGGCTGAAATGTTTAATTTAATGCTGCATAAGCAAAAAGTAGTCTTTTCTTTTAGCATGCTAGTTGAAGATCAGGTTTATTTTCCCAAATATTTTCATAATTATATTAGGACTCCCATCCTGGTGAATCAATTTACAATTAATACAGTAGCAACATGCTGCTTAGTTTAATGTTGTATATCTCACTTTTCTGAACAAATATGAAGGAACATAGAGTGGTGTCTGAGGGAACAAAATTTCCAGACTGCATGTTAATGCAGTAGATTGCTTTATGGAAACTTGCAGACAACCTGGAAGAAAGTTATAAGATGAAAGCATATATGCATCAAATATAATATTCACTATTATCTAAGTTGTATTTCCTGCCCCGTGAGTACCAGGAGTCATATCTCCCACCCTTTGAGTTTATGTCAGCAATCAACACCATTTACAACACATGCTGCATAAAGGAAAATTGCATTACAATGATAGTTGATCTCTGTTATGACATGTATCTTCATGGCTACAGAGGGGAAAGATAACTCATCACTGAAGTAGTCATGAATGATATATCTGTCTTTCCTGGTAAGAAGTGTCATAATAGATATTGGCTCTCATGTGCTACGTATTTACAAAATCATTGTTCTTCAGTAAAGAAAGTTATTTATAAAGGCTAAGAAAGTTTAAGCTCAGAAACATAGCTAGGAAAGAATTTTTTCAATCCTGTAGAACTTAAGGAAGCCTCAGTTTTGTCATTACATGACATACCTAAACCCAACCTACGTATAAACATTAACATCTGACAGCATATTGTTACATTCATATTTAGAAGTAAGTGCACATGCTACGTGGAATATACACCAAAATGATAAACCAAAATGTTACCTTTGAAGAAATTCAAATATAGCTAGCCTGTTAATGGGTGAGGTAAGAATATGTTGTCTTTAAAGACTGCACATGGGCTCAAATTAAGCCTTTATAACCTTGTGATCTGCCACAGAATAACTGCCTCCAAAATAGCTGGAAAGGATTGGCTTTTGGCTGTGTTCTTATGGAATAAGAGAAATCCCTCCCACATGCCTGTCAGTCTCTCTCTGCACCTTTTCAAATCAGTGGCCAACCACAGATACATTCAAAAGTGTAAAACTTTTAAAAATCATTAAATTCCTAGATATTTCATGAAATTCAGCAGCTGAAGAAGGAAAGTCTCTCATGACTTCATGTCTAGGAATAGCAGGGGGAGCTTGGCTATTACATTCTCCCCTCGGCAACAGCTGGCCAGGCACCAGGCGCACAGGGGTTTGCCACAGAAGGATCTGGAGTCTGCAGGAACATTACAAGAGGGACCCTGGGGCTTCACTAGGACCTGGTGGCACCCAACACGTGCCTTAGGAAACCTGGCCTTACATGTTCTACTGCTCACAGACACTTCAGCTTTTAAAAAATGAAAACATCTTCTCTGTCACTCCAATTGTACAGTCAGGGCTTCTCTAAAACCTGCCTTTGTCTTGGACAAATTTCTTTTTAAGAACTTCAAATCGTGGGTTGTATGGTCAGAAGGGAATTTCTAAAAACCTTGAGCCCCTAGCTTGACCTGCATAACACAAACCACATAATTTTATCTCCTAGTTCCTGCAGGATTATTCTCCTTTCCCATGTAAGTGAACTACATTGAATTTAATAAATCCATGGAGCAAAAAGATTTAGAGATGAAAGATTATTTTCTTCTCCTGGCTAAGGCCCTTTCCAGAGAAGTGCTCAGAAACTGGAAAAGTCATATGCATTCAGTAATAGTATGTGTCAAATTAAACATGTATTTATGTTTTTCAATGGATCTGAAATAAGCTTATGGATTCCTATGGGATTAGGCAACTGAATTCATTTCTGATCTATAAAGCTTCATCCTTCTAAAATGCAATGTCTTTAGTCATCAGTCTGAAAAAGTCAAGTCATGACATGGCTGTAAAAATGCCAAGTTTTTCAAACTCTCCAGGAAGTTATTGATGGACCAGGTAACTGCTGTGTAAAATTAAGAAACACCGTCTAAAGAGACAGATAAGACTGTAATTCTCAAAACACTCTTCTTATATGTGCTAGGTTTGATTTTGATTAAGAATAATGGCATATTATGCTATTTATTTCACTTGTACCCTGAGATATCGTTTTCATCACAAGATATAAATCACGATAAGCTGAAATACATACTTTTCAAGCTGTAAACCTAGAGAAACTACTAAAAGGTAAATTAAAAACAAATTAATATATTTAGATTTTATTATGTAGTAGCTCTGATTTGTTAAAGCATTGCTCCCTGATAAAATATCCATAAACCTTAAGTGTGATCTATCCTATTTTCCCTTAAATATACATAAGATTTATAATTTCGTATTATATATACAGGTGCATATAAGTATTTAAACTTTACCTTGTAGTTTAATAAATAGCTAGCCACTTTTGAGTGTGTTTAAATGTTTGATTTTTCCTAGACAAAAGAGATATTAGAGAACACAACATAAATGTAACTTTTACTAAATTATGGATGCTTTATTTTGCATAAGAAAAAAATTAGGAAGTGCTAACCATAAATATCGTGACAAAATTAACTCTTTCTTAATTTCTCCCCTAGGAAACCCAACCCACATCACTGACTTTCTCAGAAATTTTGGGAGTTTTGTTTCTCACCTCAGCAGGAATTTAAGAAAAACATGCCACACTGGACCCACAGAGACACTTTTTTCCCTAATCTCTTGAAATTTTTTTTGAATGTTGGTTGCACCTTATCTTCTCCATGCATTTTGATATATACCTTTGCATTAATGTGCTATACAAAGCCGCTCTATATGGAGATAATGAAGTGTTTGGGTTAGGAGGCACACAGAATACACCTGTGATATTACATTATGTCAGTATGATTCTTAAGCTCTGATGTGTATTATGGGTTAATTAAGGCATAGGAAATAATGTATGTGAAAAGATATGTCTTCCTTACTTTCAATGAAATAAAAATTTCAAATCAAAAACATCTGTCTTTTTTTCGTTTATATGTCAAAATGTAATTGGCTATGGTTGGGTTTTGTTGCCTTTATTACTTTTAATAGCTGTACAGCCACTGATTGCCCAAGCTGATGGTTAATTTAATTTCTGTCAATACAATATTGGGGCTGTCTGCATATTCAGGCCATGATTAACTGCAGCAGAGTCCATAACAGTAGTGTTATTATTACTGCATTTAACTACCTCTCGGGAGAAGACAAATTAAATTATGTTGAAAATGCTGTTGATTATCATTACGGACTTATTTGTAGAGCACAATTACTGATCTGTTGTAAAATAAATCAAATTTTTTATCATCGTGGTATAAATTAAATGTAATGTAGGCGAATGGAGAGTGGTTACTGAAAGAGTTCAGGCAGCTTTGTATAAGTCAACTGAGCACTGAATTAAAATAATAATCACAGATGAACATGATATTATATTTTAATAACAAGCTACTTCATGACCAAGTGTTCATAGATTATGGGACTTCAACAATAAAAAAGCGAACTTAAAATGCTTTATGTGCTGTTGACTTAAACAAAAGACTGAGGCCTTCATATATAAATTATTTTCTCCTGCTTCCTCTACGCAAACTGGAAACTCAGTTCAAGTAACCAATTTAAGACACCACTTTAAAAATATAATTACACTAATAGCTTACATATGATAATACTTTAGGTCTCCTCCTCCCTCTATGATATACTAATCTCTGCCGTACTGTATTAGTACCTTATGAAATGTGGGCCTTTACTGATAACTCCAGTGAAAACAAAATATATGCAATATACTAGCAGATATTTAATTACACTGAATGCTCACTATTAAATGTCCCTTAACCCTACATCTTCGGGGGGGTAGGCAGTTACTCACTGATTCATGAAGACAAATGAGAGCACGTATCAATGGCTCTTATCCTGGCCTCTCCACAGATAAGTGATCCAGCTTCAGTCACATTTCTTCAGACCATCAACCATGTCAAAAAACCAAGAGGTAAAGCAAGGGAGACAAGTAGAAGCTGCCCCCACTTTCTTTCCACCCCTGTTAGCAGAGTTCAGACTGAATCTCTCTCATGGGAGTAGTTCCTCAGCTGGCATGTACATTTTATCTCAATCAGCTTCACCAAAATTCTGACAATTCATGTCAACAAGGGATCTGTTTAACAGGGACTTGTACCACTTGGGAGTGTCCTTAGAAGTTGCATTCACCCAGCAAAATCGTTCCTCATCAATTTCTGATGCAAAACAGTCCTTACTAACTACAATGCATTCCAACATTTTTTTCACAGAAAAATCCCATTGGCATCCATGGGCATTTTGCCTACAAAAAAAACACATAAAAAGCCACAGAATAATCCATTTCACTAGATGTCCATCAACTCATAGAATTCAGGAATTCTATTTTTAATTTTGCCAGACATTATTACTTCGGTCTACAATCCTCCAATAACTGTCTCAGAGTAACCCCCTTCTCTATCCTTGCTACATTTTCAGCAGGAGTCAGTCATTCCCATGAATGAACCAAATCTGCACAAAGAGTGCTCAGCCCCACAGTTCCTGGCATGCCAACTCTGAGTTTTTGCTCCTGGCACACTGAGCTCCTCACTGCATTAGGTGTGCCTGGAGCTCCATGGCACTCCTTGTATGTTAATCACACCCATTATACTCTATGCCTTGAAAAAATTTATATAGAGTTCCAGAGTATACAAGCAAATTACATCTGTAAAGCACCCTTTGGCCTAGCAAAAATATGATGGGCAGGGAGCCACAAGTTCTAGTTGCAGCTCTTCATCTGACGTTAATAATTCTGCGCACTACATAACCCTTATTATGCAGCAAGGCCTCATTAAGAAAGAGACAAGTATCATTTGCCATATTTTGCAGATGGATTAACTCAGGAGTTGTCATTTGTTGTGCAGCAGGACTCAAACCCCAGGTTTTTAAGAGAGCAAACCCATGTTGTACACACATAGCCCAGATGCATTTCAAATCTATGTGTTTGTCTGAGCTCCCCACAGTTACCAAGACACATTTCCACATGTAGCTAGAAGATGAACCAAGAATTTTTTACACTGCTGATAAATGTATGAACACGAGTATAATTTTACATGACAGCAGTTTTTTATGTTCTCTCTTGTTTTAAGACATGAAAAATATAATACATATTTTTGTTCTTCAGTAAAACAGCAACTGAAATAATTTGTAAAAGTGTTTTAATTGAAAGATCACAGAATTCAAAGAGTGGAACCCTTGTACAAAACAGAAAAGCAGAGAATGAGGCACAAAGAATTAGTTTTTATCTTGGTTGAAATCTAAAGAAGTTGAGATCTATTCCTCACTCTTCTGTAGACTTTATTTAACCATGGTGTGCTCCTGCCTCCCAGATTAAGCCATAACCACCAGTGAGTGTTGTGATGGCTGCATCCATCTTTCTCTGGACATGGTAGCCATGGGCTGTCTGCAATGGTGACCCAGACGTCTTGCTGGCATGCAAATATGGCCATAAGTCACTCATCTCACTCAATAAATAGCGGGCAGCCCAGGGCCCATGGAGCCCTCCTATACAGCAGCGGGCTGCAGGCCAGGATCTGTCCTTGAGCACAGACACCTCTCAAGGTTACTGCTCCAGGTTGAGAGATCCCCTCCCACATCAGATCCTCACTAAGTGATCAACAGTGTGATAAACTTTGGCTTCTTAGCTAAGTGCTAGAAAGGATTGATTGTGCACATATAATCTTATAGCCATGGAGTGTTGACCAAATCTGAGACTAGAATGCACCTGGACTCCTCTCTGAGGAAAGCAAGAGGGTCTACTCTGAACCTCATGACTCAACAGTGGACAAAGCTCCCTCTGTGCAGTAAAAATATCAAGCATACCTTGCCAAAGAAACGTGTTAAACCACTATCACATTTTCTAGCAAAGTTTGTTAAATTCCTTGTTTATATCAATAAACACATTGCTGCTTCTTTCTTATGACAGAAGCACATCACTCCATCAGCAGGGTAACACTATAATTCAAACTTGTCTTGTTGTTATTTATATCAAAAATATATCATTACATTCCCACTTTCTTTTGGTTTATTATACTGGCCCAAAAACCTCATTTTTAGGGTTATTTAAAATGTGAACATGTCACACAGCCTATTCTTTAAATCGTGCATTTCAGCATCAAAGCCATCTACTGAATTGCATACAACGAAAAGGTTTATTTAAAAGTCCTTAACCATTTCACCACTCTACACAACATGAAATTCTTAGCACTTTAGATACCATAACAAGGAATAGGCCCTGCCACATGGAATTTATAATTTCAAGTGTGAGACAAAATAAGGGTTAGCAAAACCAGAAGGGCAAGATTTAGCTGTACTTTGAGAAAGAAAAGATGAACCACAGAAGGAAATAGAAAATGTACAGATATGATTTGTTCTTAAAATATTCTGAGAACCCGTTATGAAAAAGAGTGATAGACTCTGAATGAAAAGAAGTTCCTAGCAAGCTTTCCATACTGTGTGAGGAAAACATTTTTGTTCAGTGTATGCTACCAGCGAAACAATTTTGAGTTTTCAGTGTAGGACTCACTACTTCATGTTTCTGCTTTAAAAATAAAGACTTGTAGAAAACTGGTTCTGGAAAGCCTTAAGAGATCATGTGTCTAGAAACAGCATTTATAGTCCTAAGTTTCCTATGTGCATATTTATGCCAAAGGGAAAAATCACTCAGAAATAGTGTTTAATTTTTGACCATTGTTTCTATTCACAGACTGCTTCCCTGACCCTAAAATGGTGTTCTGTATTACAAACGAGGTCACCTAAGCTACACCAAAGCCAAAGGTTTTAAAAGAAAAGCAGTAAAGGTTTCAGTGTGTGTAGATATGTTCCCACCAGCTCCCACTGTGTAAACTTCCTAAAGTTCACTTCTATTCAGCAAATTAACACAAATTTGACCCAAATCTACTCATGTGACATTGACAAAAAAAAGTGTGAAATTGTACATGCAAAAGAAAATTAACTCAATAGAGCTTTTTCTATTTTTTGAAAAGGTAAACCGTGTAAGCTTTGCAAATGTAGGAATATAAAAGAATGCAGCGTTATTAATATTCTACTTGATTAAAGATTACAAACACCCATAAAAAGCACACCAGCCTGCAGTAAATGATACCAATATGTTCTCCTAACAATGAATGTTTTGACTGAAACAGCACAACTACTTCAATATCTATCCTCAGACAAGTGAAATGCACTCCACAAAGGCAGAACTCTGAAAGGATCCCAATACAGCCATGGAGGGCACTGAGCTTATTTGATGTGACACACTCCATTCATCTTCATGAAAGTTTCAAACTCATGAGGTAGATACAAACTGATGTCTATTGTCATTTACTGGGAAACTATGAGGTGTAAACACTTCACACAGCTCCCTCACAAACATGAAGCAGGATGATAGCTTTGATGGCACTGATGGATGGTGTCCTTATGGCCAGGGGAAGGAGACTCACATCAGCGCTGACACTGTGGGATCTATCAGCTGTCTTTAAAACAAAGTGGGTCACAGGAGAGTACCAGAGCACAAACACATAATAGTGCTAAGACTTTGTTCCCTCCTCAGGAATAAAGCATGGATAATTTGATGACTGCTCACAAGATGCCAGCTGTATGGTTCAGAAATAAGCTGTTCTTCATTATATGATTATGCCCTATAATTATGTCTTCCATATATGATTAATATGTTCCATACAAGAGAAATCATATTATGGAATGATTATGAACTGTCCTTCTATGTATGACCATGATACACTAGACAAACAAGTTCCAGTCCACATATGGGGGAAAAAAACACTGTCCCTAAAAAAATGGTTGCATGCAGTTTGCTATGTATGTCCATAGAAAACATACCTAACATGCACGTCTTTAGTCTCTTACATCAGAAATGCTGTGGATGAGAAGCTGGAGACTTCAGCTTAATTTGGGCAAGAGAGATAATGCAGCTGGGTAGGATAAAACTACTTTGGTAACCAGCCAAGCCATTACCCTCATTAATTGCCAAAGCCATCTCTCTGCTCTTGTCAAAGCAAAGCCATCTAAGAATTTTCCCCGAGATTGTTCAGCCTCAGGACAGACTTTTAGCTTGAACTCTAGAAATCTTTATACAATACTTTTAGCTATCTGCCTAAGCCTTCACTTGGACCTCTGCATACTCAGACACCACTTCCTTAATTATAGCCTAATAGCTTGCTTAATAATTCCAAGTTCTAATGAATGGCATTACGAAATAGAAGTGGATAATAATATAATATGTGGCACCCTGACAGAACTCAAAGCAACTGTTCAGGAAGGGTATAATTATCCATGTTTCAAAGATCTGTAAAGTGAGGAACAGAGGCATAACATCTTTCCCCGGACACAGGGAAATTGTGGTAGAGACAGAAGCAGTCATGTAGCCTTTATTCTTATACTATCCTACTGTGTTTTGAAATGTGGAGTAAATGAGACATTATCATAAAATATGCTGTAATCATGATTTTGATTAAACCCCAGATCATGTTAAAATACTGAATTTAGCTCAGTATTTTAAAAACAATTACATTCAGTACAGTAATAGAGGGACACGTTGAGCAGTTTGTTTTATTGACTCTTAATTAGAAATATATGCTTCGTTTATCATAGTACTCTCTGTAGGAGATCAAGGTGCAAGAGGTTTCAGTCTGACACCACTATATGAGCAGGTTGGGAATAAGTACTTTTCTATAAATTAAAATTAGTCCTTTAATAGGGCTTAATAGAATTTGTTTAATTGTCTGTAGGGATGAGTAAATAATTGTTTCATCAATGCACTTCTTTCTTGGTCTGTGAATTTTTAGATTTTTACTTTACTTCATGAGAAATATTTTCACCTGGATCTTGGACGATATTTTTGTCTTCCTTCAGATAGTTCCAGACTCCACATTAGAATGAAAACTCTGCTTTTCCAGGAATATCCTGTACAAGTCACTCAAATATCTTTGTTTGTTAAGTCAATAATAAGATTGCTGTAATTCTTTGCCACACCAGTAGCTCTAGATTCAGTTATATGTGACAGGTAAGTTACTAATGCCTGTAAAACTTCTTGTTCAAACAGTATCCCATGTTACTTTTGGAAACCAAAAAAACACTTTATCACTTAGACAGTGAAAATTTATCTGTTCAATCTTGTAAAATAATCAGATACATTTATAGTATATTTTGTGCACTATGCAGCTAATTAAGATTACTGTCTTTCTTTCTGTAAAACAAATTATTGGACCTGAAGGGTACTCTTGCAGCTGAAACATTTCAGGCAAAACAAACCACCAACAAATCAAGGAATAGCCTGTTCTCATTGCATTCTGACAAGTTTAAAAAATCCTACATTTTTTTAAACCTACAGATTAATTGTATTTCTTATGAAACTCAGCATCAAGAACCAAAACACTCAGAATGTCCATAAGATTACTGCCCAGACAATCTTAAACACACAACAATCAGATATTAATTTGACTCTAACTCCACAGCATGTTTCTTGTAAAGAAACCAAACCAAACCAAACAAACAAAAAACAAAACAACAAAACAACAAAAAAAAAAAGAAAAAATAAAAGAAAAGAACAAAACAAAACAAAACAAAACAAGTTCCAAAATTATGTGCATAATTCACAATTTATTTTAATGTTCTGTGGTCATTCCAGGCTCAATGTGAAATAACAATGCAGAGCAGGAACACTGTTTGCAGTCACTACATACAAAACAACTCATATTACCTCTTTTCAGTTTTTAAAAGGTATAATTAGACAATGTTAGTCTAGTACTTAATCTGAAACCTAGGCCAATTCTGGCTCCAATTTTTACTAGTCTGCAACAACATGTTTTAACTTACTCACATTACACTCATTTTATAAGCATGACTGAAATTTCCCTCAGAAACATCTCCCATTCTCTCTCACAGAGAAAGTGTACGTGATGCATGTGCTCAAAAAGTACTAAATAGCATCAAAAAAATATATGCTACCAGATTTACTTGATAGCTTGTCTATCTATTAGCATTAAAAAAAACAAAAAAAAAACCAAATAAAAAACAGCCTTGAGAAATAAAAATTGTGGAAGCCTAGATTAAGAGAACAATTTAAGATGTTTCTGTGTGTGTGTGTTTTACTATTATTGTTTTTGTTGCTGTTATTCTTTATTTGTCCACTGGCATTTTGAATTCAATTATGATGCAGTCCATGAATATGTCTAGTGTATATGAAAACATATCCACAGAATCAACTTGGTCCTTTAAGACTATGCTAACAAAAATGCATGTTCACCAAAACATACACCAAAGTTTGATTCCCTTGTACTTAATACATAAGCAACAGACCTAGGAGGAAAAGGTTCAGTGTCTCTGATCCAGATCATCAGGCCCTATGTCTGGTTTTCTCCATCAAGTATCTCAAAGAATCAGTATCCAAAATATTCTTATGCTTTCATCTGTTCTTATTGCCAATTACAACTATTTGGAATGTTTTCTCCCATATTACTCAGAGTATCAAAACCTAAGGGAATACATCTCTCTCTTCAACACACAGAGTTCCGTATTTTTCAACCAAGACTGAAAGATGATTTTCTGGACAGTTCCACTGCAAGGGGCATCTCTATTGCTTTCAGTTTTCCTAAGATTTAACTGAAAGACATACAAACCCACAAAAATCTTAGCGGGGGAAAAAGCATTACAGGGGGCAAACAAAGGAGAAAGAATTGCGAAGGCAGATTGCAAGAGCAGCTTGTTTCCTGGATAGGTGAAGAAGTTGACTTTCTTGGAAGCAAGTTCATGGGCCTGTCTTGTGATGCCATCTGATTCCTGTGACATGAACTTCAGAAATATTCACCATACCCTGTGCCACAGAGATTTATTTATTTCGAGACTCATTTTCTTAGTATACTTTTGAACATGAAATCTAAATTATAGAGTACACTGAAATCAATTGATGAAAAATGCTAAAGAGAGATAGATATTTTATTATCAAGGGCACTCAAAATGAGGTTGAGCTGTTTTAAATGCAGGTATGTGTTCCCAGCTAGTCTAATCGATCCAATATAATACATGTAATTGCAACTTCATATCTTATTATTGTCTCCACAGGGGTTTTGTGGAAACAAGATGTTACACATTACGCATTTTGTATGATAACACACAAACATTAAACTGTGTTTTTAAAGAATACAAATATGGATGCCTGAGTGAAAAGTGGGCAGCCAGCCTTTTCATGGGGAATCTTTTTTGTAGAGATGCAGTCCAAGGACTCTTTTCCCCCAAAATAGCACAGAAAAATGTCCAACTTCCTTTGATCAAAAAACCCCACCTTTTAGTCATCCAGTTAAGCAGAAAAGTATAGAAGTCAGTGAAGGTATCTGAAGGACAAAAATAGAGGACCAAGCTGAGAAATTATCCAAACCCAAAAATGTATTGTGGCAAAACTAATCCTTAGTTTAATATGCCACATCAGAAAAGAAAACCTTCCAAAGTCTATTAGGCTTTTTTAAGCATCTTGTATTAATTCATCAAGGAACTCGAGGAATGAAAAACTGTAAGGCATTCAGGCAATTCAGTAGGATTCAGGAAAGAATTTGAAGGTGTTTAGGTACTGCAACACCTAACTGTGGAAGTTAGGTGTAAATGTTTTCAAGAAACTGTTGGTCCTTAACTAAGATCCAGGAACCTTATCCCAACAAAACAAGTCTAAGAAATTTGTTGTTCACCATGTCTGTGCCCCTTCAGATAATTATAATTATTATTCGCAATACATTTTCGCTCATTTTTTTATCCAGGAATTCTGGATAATTCTGGCACCAATATAAAGGAAACTAAAGACAGAAGATGAGCACTTGGTGTATTTTACTGATTTGATAAATCAATGCAGTGGAAGGTGTACACAAACAGAAACTACACTGTGTTCATTAACATGGGTTTCAATATTTCACTAACAATATGTGACTTGCTTTGTCATTATAGGCTGTAGTTTAATATTTTCAGGAAAAGAAAATAATCATCTTTAAAGGCTACACCATGATATTGGTTCTGGTTATCCCCTTTGTTTCATATTTTTTCCAATTTACATTTTTTATTTTTTATAGTAATGCATTTTTAATATTCAATTCTACTTTAGCTACATATCAGCTGATGCAGATTCACAGATAATCTTTAGACAAAAGTTTGATTTATTGTCTTCCATAGATGATAATTGTCCTGATTTATTGTCTTCCATAGTGAAAATTATTTCGTGATTAAGTACCTTCGTTGCTGAAGAATATCCAATTCCTTGTCATTTTCTGTTCAGGTTCAGCTATTAACAATTACAGGGTTTTTTCTAATTCTACCTGATAGATCAAAAATTCCTGTCATCTTCCCCAAACACGTATCTAAACCAGTGTGAAATACCTCAAGTTTACTTTCTGTAGGATGTGTCTTTCATTATGTTAACCAATCCTGTAGTGTTTTTTTGTCTCAAGCGCACTATATATCACTATTCTTTCTAATCATAAGTATCTGGAATGGACACATTATTTCAGGAGCTATTCCTTCTGTATCAAAGATGAATGAATGTATTCCCTTATTTCTAAAAAAATCTTCTGATTGGCCCCTGAAGGTACCATTAAAGTATTGAACCATGGCACTTCACCAGGAATATGAGCACATAGGAATATTCACAAATAAATCCTTTCTGAAGCTGTTTCTCACACAACTTTGTCTTACACTTCTTTGTTCCTAGGTACACAAAACTACCTTTGGCCATTGAAATGGATCCTGTACTTTTACACCTGTTTATTTTTCCACCTGAAACATATGTCACCAGCAATCTGTCGCTCTGCAAATTTCACCAGTTTGAATGATTTGCTCACTTCCATGTCGACAACCATGCTAAAAGTGGTATTAGATAGATATGCAGCTACATTCCACAGGGCCTCCTTCGTGCACACCCAAATTACGAAACTGAAATACGCAATTACAAAATTTTATACTTTCCTTTTTCATCCTAGGTATTTGACTAGCATCTTACAATAGTAGGAGCAAGATAGTTTTCTTTTTTCTGGGCCCAAAATCATATTCAGACTTATCTAACAACCTGAATGTAGTTGCATGTATTTCTCCCTCCTGAATTCATTTTCTGCTACATCATACATGAAACTAGTTTATTATACCTTTAAAGAGCAGGACAATAATTCAACTCTGTCATGTCTGGGCACACAGATCATCTGGAAAATATCATGTAGGTTGTAATGTTATCATTACAGGAGTAAAAAAGGGAAAAAAAGTTATATATTTCCAGGAGACAATTGTAAGAGTTGTGTAAGAACTGTGTTTTATTTTCAACAATTTGATGCAGCATGAGCCATACATTCTTGCATACAAAGAATGCCTTCTCTCCTCTCCCTCTCAGATTTTTGGACAATAGGGGTTGATTGGTCAGAAGGTTACAGAACTCAGCGGAGGTCATCTGACAAAAACTTTTCAAGGAAAAATAAAAAGCTTGTGTCAGTGGTACACATAGGAGATACAACTTTTAGTCAAATAATGTTCCTCTTCCTGCCACAAACCACACACTGTAAACAACAATGAAAAGGCAACTGCCAACCTGATTTGTCCCCAAGGATGTAATTTTCTTCCCAGACCTTCTGATGCCAGGTCACCATTGACTGCAATGGCTATCATATGAACTACAATGGCTATCAGGTGCTGAAGTCTAATTGTGGGGGGTCTGTCACAAATTCTTTACATTTTATTTCTACATATTTAGTGCATCACTGTGAGGCTTCTAGCAAAAGGCACTTGTCTGATCTGAAAACATCTTATAAACCACCATTTTTTACAGAAAAATTCCATTTCTTAGACAGCAGTTTTGATTTTCTGCCACTGCAAACTCTTCAGAAGAGCACGTACTGTACAAAGAGTTCAGTGATACATGTTTCAGTATTCATTTTAATTACTGTGGTTACAAATTGTCTCTTGGGTCATCTCTTAGAGAATAACCTTTTGCATGTCTTCTTCACTCAGTTTCAGATAGATTCTTGTGAACTGAAGAGTTATAAAGCACATTGGTGTCAATAAAAGGATTTGAAAATCGTCACAAGCCACAGAGAATATTTTACTTGTCTTTGGAATATTTCCTTCAATTTGCCAGCCACTGCACAGAGAACATCTGTGTTAGGGGAGTGACAGAAGCTGCACTTCACTAAGTCTGGAAAAACAGATACAGAGATGGTAGCCTGGTAAACCATGTAAAGAATAATGCACAGGTGGCTAAAATGGCATCTCATTGCTGAAGTTATTAAAAAATTTTACAACCATACAGTTGTTGCCACTGAGTAGCTGGTAAGGACTTAATTTGAAGTAGAGTTATTCATTCAACAACCAACAAGAGCTTAAAATAAACTCTAGGCTATGTTTCCATGTGAAATGAATGCTATGATATAATGTGTTTTCTTCATTTTAGAAGTGGTCAGAAGAACTAGAAAGAAGGCTAAAACTATTTCCTTAATGTTTAAATGGGGATCACTTCTTTTGATTTGCAATCAGAGAGAAAAAAATTCACAAAGTTTTAAGTGTTAAGAACTCAATAGTAAACTACTGAGGAAATACAGCTAAAAGCTGCAGGATCAACTCACATTTCAGAACACAGTAGTTATCTAAATTCAGCTGGTAATAGCCACAAGAAACAAATTACTCTATATTATGTAATGTATATCTGGAAAACATAAATGTTAAACAAGGATTAGCTATGAAACAGAAATAGACAAGTGAGAAATTAATCTATAGAGGATAAAGAATAAAAATTCTTCAGAAAGGACCCTTTCCAAAATGACAGATCATGGGAGATTAAAGGTGCTCTGAAAGGGTGGAGCAAGGTCATAGCTATAACATGTACCCCAAGATTTTTCTTTCATATTTGTCAAGCAAGGGAAAATAAAGCAAGTATAGAGCAGCACACAAGAGATCATTAACCAGATGATGAAGACAGACTTTAAGTTACCATAGTAGATCTTTTCTTGCACAAAATTAATTTGGCTGACTCTGTTGCCAGGAGATGTTTGGGAGAGAGCCAAGAGACTTATGGCAATAAATCAACGGGAAATAAAATATTACAGATATTGTAATATTACGAATTACAGATATTGTCAGGAAGTTAGTGTGTTCCTATCTTGCTTTTCATAATAGAAGCTAATTTTGTATTAATTTTCCAGCTATTTTTGCAAAGGAATAGTTTGTTTTTTTCTAAATGGCACTGACCCTAAGGACATTTGGGAGGACTTCAGTCAGAAGAAACAGAAAAAGGCAACTAAATCTTCTTTCAGCTCAATACAGTGTTTTAAGAAAAATCAAATCTAACCAGACAAAACGAAACAAACAAAAAAACAACAACAAAAAAAAAGACAAACAAAAAACTACCAAAAACCAGAACTGAGTGGTAATGAGAAGACAGAAATGTGCAGTTCACTCCATGGCCAACTGATGCTTATGTAGTATTGAGCAATATCACAAAGTGATCTAGGCTGACACTGGTCAGTTAGCAGAAGAAAGAAGTTCAGAAAAACACAGGTACTACAAAGTGTAATGGTTAATGTTATCAGTACAATTTGCATCCTCCTTGAAAAATCATGACATTGGGAGGAAAAAAAAACAGTAAAGTCAGGTTTTGGATCAAATTTTTAAAAGTACTACAGTACATGCAGTCATCAAGAAGTCATGACACTTCACTGCATAAAAGGCATGTATTCAGGACTGTAAGTAATTGCATTCTGTCTTTTCTAAAACAGTGCCCCTTTTGCTTCATGCGGAGAAATCATTCTTTCCTAGAATACACACTGGTGCAGGAGGACATACAATTTACATTGTGTTATACCACAGGAAAATGGGGCATTTTTAAAGGAAAGGGGTGATTCCTGTATATGTCCAGCTTTTGCAAGATATATACATCATATGACACAATTGCAATATAAATATAAACTAGTATTATTATAATCAGCAAATATTTCTTTATTTAAGAAGATTTTATTTCTCTGAAACAAACAGAAATATCCAAGAAGAAAACTGCCCATTATTCCATGTCAAGGAAGGTTCATATAAGCAAATGAAACTGAAAATTTACAGTAAAAGTAATACAGAAATCTCACTTTCCCCTTCTCCTCCCTCCTCTACTCATATATACACCACACAAGAGAGGTGAGATGCTTAACAGCATGATAAAATCATACTCCAATGGCAAACGCTTTAGGGAACTGACTTTCAGAATCCAGTCTGTCTTTAGGTTGGTCTTATTGCTTAGGTTGTAGAGTCAGAAAGTTATTTAGCTGTACACATTATGTTCTGAGTGAGCTGAGTGCATGTAATTTATGACTGTTGCACTTTAATGCATATTTAATAAAGCTGCAGACATTTATACACCAAATCAACTGTGTCAGTTTTGTTTGCTTTGGGAAGATGGAGATGTCCCATGGCAATGCTGACACTCCTAGTGAGATTTAAATTGTAAGACATTTCATTTGAGAGGAGAGCACTTTTAATATACTATAGCTTGATACAGCAAAAATAATCAGCAAGGGCTGACTAACAGATACATGGAATAAGAGAAATAGGACAAGTCTTGTAAATAGTCTCACCTTTTGCTTGCAGACAAAAAGAAGGAAATTAGAAACTAGCTGCCTCAGAAAACCCCCAGAAAACAACAAAAGCTGATGATTAAATTTCACTTCAGGTTTTAAGGGAAGAAGGGGAGTCAATGTAAAACAGGGGAAGGATAATCTTTCTAAATTAGCATTGTCTACAGAAGTTCTGAGTGTTATTTCTTTTTTCCATACTAGGACCGCTACATAAATAAAAGTGAATTTTCTTCTCTGTCATTGAGGTAGGTCCACAGCAAAAGCAAACTCTGTCTCCTGATGCCTTGCAATATTAACTGCAGTTTTAATCTGGGATATTTCTACTCATTGCAAGGAAGACAAATTTGCCTTTCATCTCTTCTTATGCTTTTCAATCAAATCAATCAAAATGTTAGGCCAACAGCATCAACTGACTTGATAGCTTCTAAGTTTGTAAGCCTTTTAAATAACCGTACATAGAAGACGTCTCTCATCCAGCAAAAGAGCCTGGACTAAAGCTAGCTGCTATTTGAAGCACAAATCTGGACTGCAGTCCTTGTTCTGACACTCTTTCAGATGGATGTGGTTTACCTAGCCAAGCCTCAGTGCTGCTAATAGCCTGGAGGTCTGCAAGGCAGATTTGAAGGGACCATGCCAAGTTGCACGCTGCTGCAGCTATGCAGCCAGCAGTAGCCAAAGCAGCCAGCTTGAAGCTCAGTGGCTATGTCAGAGCAGTGATTTCAGGGTAGGTATGTCCTCAAATGTACAGGTTTTGCCCACGTTTAATGGGTACGTATATTGCTGATGAATCAGGTTTTGTGCCTGAACTTGATGATATGTTTAGAGATATTTTTTTTATAGCAAATGTGAACTTCTCCAATGGGTAACAAGCCAAGTATATATTAATATATATGACTATACATGAATATATATGCATTGTATTTGACTGAAGACCCTAAAATCAGAACTAACCAACACAGATGAGAGGTGTTAAAACTAAAAAATCCTACTTAGAAAAGAATCTACTGAGGCATATGAAATATATGTTCTGAAACTATTGATGACAAAAATATGTGGTCCAAATTGAAATTATGAACTGCAACACTCAATAAAAATTTCTCAGGAAAGCTGTACTGTGTTTTGTAAAAAATCTAAAAAATGCAACCATTTAAATCAGAATAATTTTTTATTCAAACACTAAGCATAAGAACATAGGGAAAAAAAGAGGCTGACTCCAGAAAAATCAGTGGGAGCTTCACTGATGTCAGCTAACCATGATTTCACCTGGTCAGCATATTTAGCCCCTACATATGTGATTGTTATTATTCTTTGTATGCATACTAATGGTGAGATTTCTCAATGTTCATATATACACAGCATGTAGCATATTTATTGTCCTCAAAACTTCGGACTGTGGTGTAAGTTACTATTCCTAAGGTTCAGTTTACAGAAAGAGGGACCATTGTCCTTCAGACAGGGAACCAGGTCCCTCTGGACTCCCACAGTTCGTAAAAGGACACAAAACTGCAAAGCAGATATGTATGAGAATGAGTACATGTGTATATAGAGTAAAATATCCTTATTTTCTGGAATTTCATGCTATATCCCTATTCTTTTTTTCTTTTCCAACCAATTTTCAGAGCTCTTTCTTGTCCCTCTTATATTTTTTTTCTAATATTCAGTGATTTTGGTTGGATTTTTTTGAACTTGCATTCTTTTAATCTAATTTCTACCTCTCCTTTGCAAGTGCTAAGGCTTTCCACCACCACTCAGAAAGAAAACAGAACAATACAAACTATACAAGGACTAGGAAAGAATTTACCCTGCATGTATGCAGTATTTTCCGGCCTGAGAAGCAAAAAGATGTGACTGAAAAATCACATGTGGAAGAAGGGTTTTGGGAGACAGGTTATTTTTGCTATATCATCAGAGTGCAGCGCAGTGGGCTATGGGCTGCCTGTTGTGATAGTGTGATTTATTCCTGCTCATCTGGAGTCACCAACTCTACCCTCCCTGCAGATGATTACAGTACAAAATCTTTTAAGGTTACAAAACCCTGCTCAATCAATACCATTCAGTCCAGCAGCTCAAGGGTGCAAAAAATACACTGTATCAGCTGTTCTCTATTCTACTGTATATATTTAAATTGGACCTTGGGATGACCATTTATTACAATGCATGTTATGGGTTCCCAAAAATAAATGACTTTTTGACACAAACTTTCAGCCTTTCTAAATCCAGCTTCCACACTGCTTGAGGCTAGAAATTTCATCTAAATATTATTGAATTCCAGCACAACATTAGCATGAAGAGATATTTACAATAACACAGCCATTACAACTCAATCAAAAGCTGATTTCAGCCAGAATTATGCAGAATTAAATCTTGTAGGATTCAAATTATTAAAAATCTGGGACTCAATAAAGTGTGGTCTAGAAGTCCCATTTATCAAGGGAGCAGAAGTGCTTCTACAGTTATAGTGACTTTTTCATATATATTCTGCAAGAATTTGCATGCATTTTAAAAGATTTGAGTTTAATTCTTATAGAAATCAAGTAACTATACCATATTTATATGGCAGTAGGAGCCAACAGAGAATCATGTCTTTATGTTTTCCTTTCTACATATTACATTTTAAATACATTAAGATTTTTTTTTCTGATTCCCACTGGGTAGAAAAATGTTAATCCAAAATACAAGAAATGCGCATATGCTTGGTTCCAATAAGACATGAACCAACACACCGTTAAAAGTAGCTAGAATAAATCCAAAGCAACAATTAAAAAGAACATTGCTATGCAGATAATGTACTGAAAATAATCTCTCACTTATTATAGTTGACCAGAGCAATTGTTTTCAAAATTCAGTATATTAATTTTGGCCTTTTTCCAACTCATCAACTACAAGCAAGGTCAGAGTCCAGTTCTCAACAGTAAGGCACATCTCACTCCATATGCTCTACTTAGCCCCCTCCTCTTACCACTTCCCACCCAAATCCTTCAAACAAAACATCCCATGGCTAATTTCAGTATTTTTCATTGACCAGTTTAATGCATGATGGATGGAGTCCTGGCACCTGTCTCACTGTGAATCCTTTTCATCACTTGCTTCTTTCCAAACCACAGCACTAAGATCCTAATCCATGTGTCCTCTGTTCACAGGAAAACCAAAGCCTGCCTTGCCCATTTTAAAGGTAAGAAGTAAAGGAATGGATCTTCAGCCAGTGACTTCAACACTCATATTGCACCAGCTGAACATTTATAGAACAGCAATACTGATCTAAAAACAGAAGCTTTCAATTCCCCCGGTTTTACCCCTGCTCTAGAAATGATGTTGACTATTTCTAAGTTCCAATTGTTTTTGTATTAAACAGATGTAGAAGCAATGTCATATAAAGAAGCTAACTAGTCAGACTGAACACTTCTTTAAATTGAGAGATTATTAAGAATTACCACTGGCAGTGATGAAATATCAGCTTTCATTCCTGCATCCTGGACCATTTTTACAGTACCAAAATAATCTAAATAACCAACAACTGCACTATACACTGACGCCAAAAGAAAATGTCCCGTGCATCTTCGCAAATGTAATTGCTCTTGATGACAGAGAAATTTCCTAGGGAATCAAAGAACTGAGTTGCTTTCTTCCTAACCCAAACTGGCCATGAGGCCAGGTCATACTAAAAGCTACAGCCCAAAGTAAAACCTGAAAGCAGCATCCATAGCTCCCTGGCAGGACAAGCTTCACCATGGACCCCTCTTCCCAAACACTCTCCTCTAATGCCTGTCTTTTCTCCCACAGCAGACACTGCTAACACAGCATCTTCCAGAAATGTCTTTGCAAACTCAGGTATCAGCAGCTTTGCTGCTTTCAGGGAACCAGTTTCTCCGGTTCTCCACATGCACTGCTGCTATTCTGCAGCTTACACTTCATGAAGATCTGATCTCAGAATTTCTGCTTTCATGACTGGAGGGGGAGGATTTGGATCCAATTTGCCGTATTCTAACTTTGATTTCATTCTTATTTAAAATTAATTTCAAATTGACCAATAATTCTTTAAGTAAACAGCTCAAAATTAAAAGGAAATAAGCTCAGTCAGCAGTAAGAACAATCCAACAGCTAAACCACCACTAAGAAGAGGTGTTAAAACACCATCTGTAGATATATTTAAAAAGGGATTATAGGGCACACTGAAGATTAGATGATCTAACATCCCTTCTAGTTGTAAGCTCTGATTCCATTGTTCCATTGGCTTAACAAAGCATACCTGCCTTAAAGGCAGTCCTATAACACCCAACAGTGAAGTATTTTTCAGGCAAAATTGTCATTAACTGAACAAAAACCAGTCCTATACTACTCACCAAGCATTTGATTTTTCGCTTTTGGCCGACCAGCCTAAAATTATACATACTTCACTCAGGTGTAATGAAACCACTTTTATTTTTAGATTAACACTGCATTTTGGTGAACACATAAGAGGAAAAATGTTACACAGTATTGACCAAAATTTGACTTTGAGATACAGAACACCATTCAGGTTAATGGAAGCTACAGGGGCACATCTAAAGGCAGAATTTTCCCCTTCATGATAATATAAAATTATACATCAGAAGAAAGTGAAAAACTAAAATAAGGAATTAAGTAATTTAAAAGTAGAGGTTATAATTTCTATCAGAATTTGAATGTCTACGATTGCAAATACATTATGCTCTTTGACATGTCCAAAGAAAAGTGATTATTTTCAACTCAGGGAATGTATTTTAATGTCACTTAAAATTTATGCTATAACAAACTTCACAAATGAGCCTTTCCTCAGAAAAGAAATTGTTTCTTTATATTGAATTTTTTTGTTGTTTTTATTTCCCAGGAGAGCTCTTAAATAAAATGGTAACATTTCTACATGAGAAGTATATGTGCATGTAGGTGCATGTGTGTATGTATCAGGGAGAGGAAATTATTTTCTAGAGCAAATAAAAAAATGCTCTAAAAATTTTAAATCCCATTTATGAAAGCTAATACTTCTAATAGCCTTTACTATGGATGGGAAGAAAAGTTTCATTCATGAATAGACAGATGAATGAAGACATACTTAAACATAATTAATTTTAATTGCAAGTACACAAAGAGATCTAATTCAGATATCCCGTATGAAAGTACCAAGTTAAAAACAATGCATCAAGAAATCATCTCTATTATTTTTGGCCCATTATATTTCTACAATTATCAAGTTAATTCTTGAAGTAGAATTTATTCATAAAAAGATGCACATTTAATTGCCATACCTTTTACATCCAGTGTTCCCCAAAGTGTTTTAGGACCAGCATCATAGGCATATGTGGACACTGGAAATTAATATCACCAGAATTTTGCTTTGAAAATAATAGTTTGGTTTTGCATAACGGGAAAACACTGCCAAGAGGAAAGAAGATTTAACTTTCTCTCTCACCACTAATGAAAAAGGAGGGCTCTTTCTTTATTTGAGGCAGTCAATACTGATGGACTGAACGGCGCATAGATTAATGTCTGAAAGTCTCAAACCTTTTCATTCCTGTAATGCATCTTGCAACACCATAGACTTCAAATGGTGGAAGGATGAAAACTAGTAAAATTGAGATGAGCCCAGTATTTTTGATGATGGATGCAACAACCCTTCCATCCAAGTATAAACATACTGAATCCAGTAAAAACAGGGAGAGACCATGATTTTTTTGTATTTGCACAGCACCTACCACAGAAGTTTTTGAAGATGGCTAATGCAAACAGGAGGTAAAATTCTCATTTACATTAATAGGGAAGAGCTATCTAGAATCAGCCATAATTATTATATTACTATCACAGTTTATGCTGGTCCATCTCAAATGAATTGCTTTCTGATAGCAAAAAAAAACAAAAACAAAAACAAAAACAAAAACAAAAACAAACAAACAAAAAAACACTTGTTCTATAGAATCCATATTAAAAAATTCACAACAAAAAGATGAATAAAAGTTCTATTAATATAAAATTAATAAAAAACTAATGAAAAATCTGTTAAATGCATTGGCACCACTTAAATAAAACAAGAGTATTTTAACAAACAAACATATTAAAAATAGTTTTATTAAAAATATTTTTATTAATACTTCTCAAATAAAATAAGAATATCCTCTAACAGAATTGTTAGGAAAATTAACTTATTTCTTAATTTTCAATTTTCAAATATTCTCTTTTGCACCCTTCAGAAGAGTGAATTATTTCCTTTTCTCTCTGTCAGGATAGAGAGTTTTAGAATCAACTATCAGTACTCATCCTGACTTTCACTACTTTTAAGGACTGCAAATTCACCAAGCCTCATTTACATCTGGTTCATTTTTCTGGACTTTAACCCAGGCCACTTCTAAATGTTACGAAAATTAGTCTGTATGATATATTACTTATTTTAATCAAATACAATTTTTTCTAATTGTCACTGCTATGGCAAACTCACAGGGGATGGTCTGACTTGTGTACATTTCTGACAGTGAAATCGGTAACAACAGCTGCTTTGTGCCAGCCAGCGCATGTACCGTACCTCTCAAGCCTTGTCATTCACATCTCCCCTAATTACCAAACATCTGCTTTCCATTTCCATTAACACTACACTACCAGCTTGTCTAGTTTAATACCAATGACTCTTGACCTCCCCCAAGGAAGACACTTTCTGTCAAAATTCCCCCAAAAGAAACCAGCTCTGCACACTAAATTTGTATTTAAAAAAAAAAAAAAATTCCACAAAACACTTCCCCAAGGAAAAGCCTCCTGCAATCAGATAAATAAGATTAAAAGTAATCTTGAACAAAGCAAACATCCCTTGCAAATTGTGCTTTATGTCTCCAAGAAGCTTAAAATCTTTAAGGCCAGAAACATGAATATTCAAATGTAACATACAAAGCAATGGGTTACATGACAGGTTACAGTAACAGCCTATAGGTTAGGGTGACTGCATTTCTGGCAAATATAAAACTATTATCTGTAATGATATCTGTCTGCTTAAATAGAGACCATAATGGAAGGTCCCAACTGCCTCTATTATTTTTTTAATTATAGGTTATTATAATGGTGTTAATGTTCACTGGTTAATCCAGGATCCTAAAATTCAAAAGAATTATGACTCTATAACTTAGAGCAATTCTTTTTCTTTATTCCAGGTTGTGATCTCATAAAAATTTATTCCTATTTGGAAATCAGATGGTACTTAAACTATTTAATAGCTTAATTTTGTTTTCAAGTTACAGTACATTATAAAATACAAGATTAAAAAATTTTTTAAAAAAGTTAAAAATGGGGAAATGTCTTATATTAAAGTGACTGTAGAATATAATTCATTGCCCTTAAAATCACAGAGAAGTCTACATTTCTCTTAGCCTTGATGACATTTTTGCCCTGGACAGTGACACAAAATTAAAGACAATGTATTTCTCAAATTTGAGTGTTATATTGTAGAAATTCTGATAACAAATGTGAAGAAAATTAAAGTGAGTCTCTCCCAATCTCACAATTGTGATCTAATTTTTTTTTTCTACTCCAAAATTTTCCATACAGTTAATTCATTAATTGTGAGGCAAATAACCACAATATAACCAGGCATTTCTTTGCCTCCATAATCCAGTTTTGCAATTCCTTAAAATCTTGGCAGTAGGTTCATTGCCTTTTATAGTGCAGATTGTTCCCACTAGGGAAATGGACACTCAGGAGAGATTTGCACTGTTGAAAACACAATTCCAGAACACAGTCTTCAAATCTCTCAGATATTACATGTTCAATTTTAAGTTTATTAATGAATAGGAAAGATAAATTGTTGATGAAAGGGGAATGAAAACCAGAATGTAAAATCATTGGGAGACAACAATACAACATCTTATAATTTGCACCAGTAAGTACAAAAGGATTCAAACCACTTTACGGCAGGAATTCTACATTGGTATCAGCGTAGTGGTGGAGGACACCACCATGGACAACAAAATAAAAGAGAATTAAAGAGAGGAGTTTGTTTGGGGGGTGTTCAGTGTATTTTGGTTGCTTTTTTAATAAGAAAAGAAGGTGACAAGATAAAATGCTGGAAAAATTATGTTAAAATGGTGGGGTTTCAATGAATAGTATCTTCCTAACTGTCAGCCTCCCTGAAGAACCTATCACAGAAAAACAGTTTAACAGAAAGAGAAAAAAAAGATCTTTTAATCTCAACAATAAAAGCATTCCAGCCTTTGTATCTGCTGACTTACAAAAAAGTGCTTTCTAACAACAAAAGATGGAGCAGTAATTACATAAATCTCTTCATTCTTGATGAAGACACAATGGAGTATAAGGAAATCAATAGTGTTTCTGCTGTAATTCTGGTTTTTATTATGAGCTGAAAGCAAACTCGTTAAAATTGGATTCTACTGCTTGTGTGTGTATGCCTGTGTGTATGAAAAAAAAAAAATAAGATCCAACAACACCAAAGCAAGAACATGCAGCTTTTAAAAGCATATAAATTATATTTTTCCTATAATACTTATAAGACTTATGATGCTGTGAAATCTTACATTAGGAAATGGGTATTATAAGAGCAATTTAACATTTTACATATATCTTGAAAAATTGATAGCAACATAAAAAATACAGTTTTAGTGGTTGTTCTGCAGACAGCCAAAATGCCTAAAGGTTACCAACAAAACTGAAATTCATGTATTAAGTAAACTAAATGCACCCTGAAGTCAAATGTTTCCACCTTATTTTCAATAAATTGGCTGTAATGATTTTATCCCACAACATACATTTATAATACATGCTGCTCAAGAATGAGTAATACTGTTGATTTTGCAAAGAAAAGGTGGAAATTATTGCATTTAAAAATAATTAATAGATGGGTCTGCATACCTTTGAATTAAATTAAAAGAAAAATATTTCTTTTTTGTGGAGATGATTGCATTCATATCCTGTTTGGTGTGAAAAGTAGATTCCAAAAAGCTTTTAACTAATTTGTTCAATTTGTTTCAAAGCCAACATGAATAGGCTTGGTGCAAATTCAGATTCATTAAAACTTAATTAATATGCATCATTATGCAAATGAGGTTGCAGTTAATGAGTTCTTAAAAGAAGCTTTCTTTAATTAGTTCAGTTTTAATGGCATCATCATTTATCTGACTTGTTTTTAAAGCCACATGACATACAAAAAGTGACCATCCTCTACAATGTTGCAGTTTTCTGTTTCCTAATTGTGTTTCATCTTAATTCTTTAATGCTGAAAACTTTGAAAAAGTTAAATGTTTTGATGTTCAGTTCTACTAAATGTTATTTCAATTAAAAATACACTGTTTTGTTTAGACTACAGATATGTCTCTCTTCTTTTTAGTTATTTTTGCCTGCTATTATCTAGACACTTGTTTTTCAATGTGCATACAGAAAAGGCAAGATATGTAACTAGCACTCTTTAAACTCTGCGATGATTTAGTCTATGCATTATTAGTGGAGTTCACAAGGTTGTATCTATACTGCAAGACTTTACTAAAAGATGAGAGTTCATTGAGAAGTGGTACTATGAGGAGAATCGGAGGATTAGCACAGGTGTGAAACAAAACAGATTAAACAATTGTCGTGAGAACTAAAAAGACAAAAGCGATGTAGCTACACATTTCTGCTGTTTCCAATCTGGAAGCTTCAGAAATATAATAAGTTTTAAAACATCTTTAAATCTACAAAATATTGTGCTACATAATTACAATTATGTTTTGACAAGCTTTCTTCAGAATGTAAGTTCTATGCGGGGAAAAATTATAAGTCTTTTACAAAGGTGTCATTTGCAATACAGCAGAGTGATTCTTAAAGAGTACGAGACTTGCAGTGTCTCTGCAATGAGCTAGTCTGGCCTCCTGCCTTTGGCGAACACATGCAGTCATTCAATCTCTTCTTTGAACCTCAAAACCTTTACAGCCTGGACTTTAGGTAACAGAAAAACTGCTTGCATTGAGACTACACTCCGTGGAACATGTTCATGAAACAGACATAATTTAGTGCTGGTCTGCAAATAAGAATTCAATTTTCAAGTAACTGGAGCATTTGAGGTTGGCTCAAAAAAACACACGCCTATGGTTTGCATTTGTTTACAGGTCAGGTTCAGATAGGCAATCAGATTGGTTGTAGCAACATGAATTACCAAATAAGAATTTTGAATGCCCTTCATTTTCTGTCTATTCATGTCTACCCAGAAATAATTTATGTCAACAGAAAGATTCCTAATGTTTCCAGTGACCTCTGGATCAGGCTGTTAGAATATCACCTTTAAAGGAAAAATGGTGTCCTGCACAGTTGTGCTTTCTGTTTCAATCTGCAGAGCTGCTTGCATGAGCAAGGACAGTTTACCTCACTACATCCATGACATCAGGCATGTGATAGATAATTTATCTTTCCTTCATCATTAGTTATTGACTGATGATTTAAAGTGGTACCTGTGAGAAAATGATTATTTTTCTAATACTGTCAGCAGTGATCCTCTTTTCTCACTGCTCCTCATCCAACAGCAGACCACTACAGAAGCTGAAGAGGTGGAACAACAGGCAATTGATACTTAGGTCACTTGTCTTCAGTGTAGGTAGCACAAAAACACCACATCTTTAAGACAGGTTGTAATGTGCAAGGATGAATGTAGAGAGATTTTGCCATGCAGAGACCACCTGGGGAAAGGGACAGAAGTGATTATAGCACTCTGCTAGAAGATATAGTAAAGGAAGAGGGAGAATATAAGATCTAGGCAGTGGGAAAGAGTTCACATATAGAGGCAGGTAAAATATGAATAGTAGACAGGGCACTAGAATATCACTAGCTGGCACTTGCAAAATATTTGGAATTCAAGTTGTTAAAGTGACAAAAGGGAACTGAGATGCTGTTGTAACACAAGGCAGAAATTCCAGGGTTTTGTCATTTTGCCAGGTTTTCCAAATGCAGCAAATGAAAATCAGTGCATCAGCTCCAGCTTTCTGTCACGCCTGGACTTTTCTTGGAAAGCAGCAGCTCTATTTTGGCTGTAATTCCCAGATAGCTGTAGAGACCCATGAGAAGAGTTCAACACAGCTCTACTACATCTTCTATAAGAAGTCTACAATGACCTTTTGTCATCACCCATGCTTCATCTTTATCTACCTTCACACTGGGCAAACACTGAAACTAATCGGGAAAGCTGCACTAGTTACCTTCAGACATTTTAAATGCAAAAATTCCTAGTCAAACACTTTCAGAGATAAATTGATACGGATTTTGACTTACAGATGTTTAGCTTCCGGGACAACAAGGTTCAGCTACTCAAATGGTGGTACACTGCACATCCATGAGCACTTTAAATGGAAGTAGATAATGAAATCCCTTGTGCAGACCTGTGAGGATGTGTTTTGTTTTACCTGTCATAACCTACTCCATCTGAGAAGGTGGCAGGAGTTAAAAGTTGTGAACTTTTTCACCTGAAAGAGCAGAGGAGTCGACAAATATAGGATTGGTGGACAAAAGCCAGCAATTTCCAGGTACCAACTGCTACACTGATCATATTTCCAGTCTTGCAAACTTTTCTGTGTCTGTGCCTTTTTAATAATTGCCAAACACTGATATTAAATTGCAAACATTTTGACAGGGCAAGTTCCCCTTATCTCTTGTATTCCTCTTCTCATATAAATATTGCAACTAATTAACATCATTTCTATAAGAGGAATAGAGTTCCTCCACCCACAAGTTGTTCTATCATTTGAAGCTTGGGTCAAATATCTAAAATGTCACACTATCATCATTAAATTGATGTTTTAATCCTCCTTAATAATGACAGAAATGAGCTGTCAATTACAAGAGAAATATTGGCATTTTATTCCTGACATAATTTTCAATGCAAGGAATAAAACACCAATTAAACAACAATTATACACCAAGGTACTACATGTTATATATTTGACATACAGTAAAATAATTAAAAAAATAATTTCTCACTAATAGTAAGGAGACTAGGAGTTTATTAAGAACATCAATTACCTCTTGTCTTGATTCTTTATCTTTGTACACCTTAATACTCCCGTGGGAGTTATGGCCTAAAACTACAACACCAGCCTCAAGTTAGAAATAGAGGAAAAATATTCAGGAAATGTTAGGGGAGGCCATGACTGATTTCTGAACTTAGCTTTGGGGAATTCCAAGAAGGATGGAAGTCTTACTGCAGGGACAGAGACAGAAGGAGGGGGGGAAAAAAATACAAGCAGAGATTAAAATAAGATGACTAATTTTAGGAAAGTTACTTCCATGTGCCAGTGCTTCCTCTTTCATCATGACTTCTTTTAAATTACAGCACCCCTCAATCTGTCCTTGCACATTTAGGAAGTGTTTCCTTAGATGCAAGGAAAATGCTGCACCAGCAAATCACATAATTCCAGGGGATTCATCTACGCTGGATTCCCAGCAGAGCACTGCGAGAGGAATCTGCCATTAGTACCAGCTGTGTGTGCACCACACAATCGCTCTCTGGTGATTGCAGGGAAAAGGCAAGCATTGGTTGAACTCAGTTGCATCTTTCATTTTAGAGACAGCAAATGGCTATTATGTGTCAGGTCCTTCAGGACTTCCAACGCCGGCTCTTTGTGAGAAAGCTTCCTCGTATGAGCTTGAATGAAACCTTTCTTCTTGGGGGACTGACTGCAGAATGGGAAAATCTGTCTGTGAACCTAGGGTAGCTAGGATTGCTGCATCCTTCCCAAATCTCACAAACCAACATTAGAAGATTTTTTTTTTTTCTGATGTCTAGATAAGAAGGATTTCAGAGGACGGCTTTGTATTTTAACAGGGTAAAAAAATTTAGAATCCATGTTAATTTGTCTTCATAACTTCATCACTGACACTGAGACTAGAACTAGGCTTAATTTTTAAGTCTCATATAAAGGTATTTCTTAAAGGCTGACATCCTTTAATTATATTTTTTATTTTATGCTGTGGACAATAACAGGAAAATTTCCAATCTCAGACACCACATATTGCATAGAAGGTCTCAGAACTCTGAGAATGTCTTTCAAAATTTATTTTGTAGGATACAGCCAACAGACAAAGTCCTGTATTCAGATAACCACACTCCACATTGGATGAGTTATATTTATATTCAGCTGAAAGCTTCATTATCTTTCTGAAGGTGGGAGAAAATCTTAATCTGAACTATAATCAGTCCCTAGACTATCATTAGTGTCTTTCAAGTGTGGATAAGAAAGCTTAATTCTGATTTTTATGCTCAAGTAAAGAAGAAATAAACCTAGTGGAAACTTGTGTGAAAGCATACAGTCTGAGTTACCATGGCACCAAACACTGCCATCCACCAGCTGAGTCCTGGTACCCCATCACTTGTGTATCCCAAACTATCCCAACTGCAAAAGAAAAGGGTTTTGTTTGGTTGTTCATTTTAAATGAGAGATCAATTACTCGTGAACTGCAATAACTACTTTACTCCTTTAGACACAATTACACCATCACCACCCTTCTACTTTTTGTTTTGTATTTCTTGGTAAGTCAGACCTCTTCATCTACCTTAGAGCAATAGATAGTTGGGGTCCCTTGATTGTACCCTTAATTTTGGCATCATTTTCCTCTGGTGAAACTGACACATTTGGCAAACATCCTCAGATACTATCTCCAGTACAAATCTGTACAATCCTTCTCCTTAAAATGGCTTTCTCTCAGGTTCAAAAAATATCTTGAATACTGATACCCTTTCTTAGCCTGGATGCGCTCAGGTGGTTTCTCTTAGCAAATACCTTTCCTTTTTTGCCCCTAAACATCCTGTTTGTAGATGTTATTTCCCTCACAACTGACCTGGCAGACCAGCTGAAAAAAAAAAAAAAAAAAAAATTATTTATGAAGCACCCAAGAAAACTTGTGTATCTGCTTGTAAAACACTGTAAGGGGTAAGCAGTAAATAGGAAAGAGAACATAAAACTGATGAGCACTTACCCTCTATTCCCTACTGATGCTTCTACTTAGCCCTGCTTAGCATTTCAATCTATATAAAGTCAATGGGCCATATAACCTTCTTCTATATACACTAACCAATTAACATTATTCTTTAATAGGAAGAAGTTTAGGGAATTCTTTTTTCCAGTTTGCTTCAAAGCAACATTGTTACTAAACAACAGTGGTGATGAGTGCAAGATGATGCACTTGTTCTGTGAGGGCAACTGATATCTAAACTACTGAAAAATGTGCATTTATTTTTAATAAGAGAACCACTTAAGCAATAGTTTCTTAATATTAAGTAAATGGTCCATATACCTATTAAAAGAGCTACAGCAAAAGTTACTACTTAAGTAACCATTCATTAAAAATTTTTTAAAAGATATAGCAATGTATGCTAAAGCAAAAGGGATTCAGTCAGATTTTACTTTGCTTGTCTTTTTTTCTTTTATTTTCTGTTGTATGGGCAATAACTTTTTTGAGTCTGCTTTTGTTCAGAACATGTTTAAAACTCACTTTGCTTGCAGTTGTTCAAGCACAAAAATAATGCTTGTTCGCTTGCAAACCCTTCAAAGGAAACAGATTGGATAGTTTTGGAGGTGAGGGTGCATTTGGGGATTTGGAGTGGTTTTATTTTCTTTTTTTTTTCTTTTTTGCTCCCAAGTGTCTAAAGTTGGATTACTTTGAGGGAAATTCATCTTTTGAAGCCCAGATTCAGCAATTTTAGTTGGTACAATCTTTTCAATATTCTTTTCATCTCACTACTTCAATGTCATCATTTTAAATGTGTCTTTACATATCACCCAAAACCAGGGCTCAATTTACATCATCTTTGCTCATTCTAATCTCTAATTGTGCTTTTTAAGACTTCATCATGGAGCCTGTCAGCTATACCATCCTGAAGAAGGACAGTGCCACAACAGTGAGAAAGTGACCCAGTGTCTTACGGATCTCAAGCCACACCATCTGTTTACTAAGTATTTCTGGAACGTTATTTCATACCAGAGCGATGTTTGCCTGCACCTGCCCTTCAGAAGCAAATACATATGCTTCTCAAGATTCTTCTCTAGGGTTCTTCCCACCTGTCTTTACTTTTTAAAACAGTAAATGGCACACGTAGCAATGAGGAATAGGTGAGATTTTTCTCTCCTATGGGAAGGATGGAATGTTAAAAAGGAACAAGGTGTTCTAGTTGTCTTCTCATTGGCTTCTTTGTACAACATGGGCAGCCACACCAATCATTAAGGCATGGAGTGGGAGAAATTACAAAGATAATTTAGGTTTGGTGAGGGTTGATAGACTGATAATGCAGAAAACTGATGAATCAATTTAATAACAAAGCAGAGATGCCAAATTTCATTAATTCTGACAACTAAAACTTGAATAGGAAGACCAAACTTTTTTTTTTAATTTAGTAAAGAGAAGGAAGAAGTCCCAGGAAAAAATGGCAATAAGGACATAATTTATTGGATTAATAGTGCTGCAGGACATAGGCTGTGCAAGATTTCCTGGGAATGCAGCCCCAAAACTTTTGGATTTAGGTGGGGGCTGTAACTAAGGAGAAAGCTATTTCAGATTTAATTCTGATTAGTTCTGAATGTGCAAAATAATTTGAAAGTTACTGTAAAATGACTGTCATTTAAAAATCAAGGAAGAAATAAAAAGTATTAATAGAAGAATGGAATTCACAAAAGAAGAATCCAGAAAATTTGGAGAATTGGTGACTAATCCAATGGAAATATGATAAAAATAAATGACTACAGAAAAGAAAACAACTGATCAAAAATACTATCAATTCAACACTTGAGATATTGTCCCTAAGGAGCCTTTTCCAAATCCAACTATATTTAAAGTTTTTATTGACAGCCTGGATGATAGAATAAAGAATAAATTTATAAAATCTCTGAGGAATAGCAAGAAGGAGCTTAAAATTAAAAAAAAAAAACCTCAGTAAATTAGAATAATGATCCAAAACCTAAAAGAGTACAAACTGCTTCATACGAAGATGGAAAAAATAATGTTCAGAAATCTACAGTGAGCAATGATTGGCCATGCTAGTGCTGCATGCAATGGTTGGGGAATTATAGTAGATCTCACACTGAAAATGAACCAATGCTGGTACTGCAAGAAATGTCAGTGTCATCCTGGAATTTTTAACAGAAGTATCTCAACTGGAAGAGACAGTTTTCCCCTCGACTAGAAATGGAGTGTCCTCAACATAAACTGTGTCTATTTAGGACACTTGATTTAACCAAGACATAGACCAAGTCTGCCGAAGTGTCAGAACCAGCAAGATGCTTAGAAAACAGGTGCTGTAAAGAAACTCTGAAAGGAATGAATATGTTTAGAACAGATAAAAATGAAGAAGGAGCATGATGAAAGCCTTCTAGAATAAGAAAAAATATTTTAAAGATAGTAAGTAAGACTGCTCTGTCAAAACACAGGACAAAAATGATTTGTTAATTTGCAGGGAAAAAAAACAAACAAAAATTATTTTTCAGATATTAAAAATCTTTATAGATACAGAACTTTAAAAAATGAGCCATGTTAACTAAGCAAAGCACTATCTTGGAGCTTAGGTAAACAGCTCTTAAGGTTATTATATATACATTTCAAGAGAAGAGACAAACACTGTGTTAACTAAAAATGTAACTCTGAGTTGGGCTAAAGTGCAAGTTTCCCTTTACATCCCCTATAAATATTTTTCTCTTAGAAATTAAATCGCTCTGGGTTTTTTTCCCCCACTGTTTTGGGCCCTTTTGAAGGCAATTCTAGAATCTCATCATTTTAGTGTTTAGAACTACTTTACATTTCCCCAGTTGTCATCTTGCCACTGCTTCCTCCTAGTTGCTTATTTTTCTTCTATATTTTTCACAACTATTTCACTTTAAATACAAACTACAGATGAATGATAATGGTATTAGAATCCTTTAAAATAATTTAAAAAATTTAAATTCAGAAAACACTAATCCACATAATTTTAACAATTAAGAGTTTCAAATAAGACGCTAAAATGGATCAAGTTTTGTGATTTTTGACTATCAAATTATTGAGTGTCAATTTTGAAACTCCAGATGGTTTCTGAGCTTTCTCCTTATTTATGATTTCTGTCAGAGCCACCACAATCCCTGTTCTTTCACTATTGACATGCCATTCAGGTTTTTATTTATAATTTTTTTTGTGCTTCTTATCATATGGACAAGAGACTGCTTGCAGCTAATTATTTAAATTCCCTGGTAGCTAAAGTCACACATAGTAAGTTGAGTAGTCTACTAAAATAAGAAAAGTCTGTTTCATTTTCCTTCACATGTTCTTAATAGACACATAAGCATACTTAATCATAAGAAAACTCCACAGGCACACTCAAAATAAAATCTTCCTTTGTGGTTAAAACCTTGCCTCTGCTTGTGGCACAAAATTACCATGCAAGCATATACCTGGGTTTTTTTCCATAAGTTTCTCTCTCTTTTACTAACACCTTAGTGCATGACCTTGGGAATATTGGGAATATCCTTTAACCTCTCTCAACTGTTACCAGCTGAGATTGGTCTAGTTAACTAATGATAATAGTTTTGTTGGTACACTGGTACACATTTTTTGATACATTTTTAGACCTGATAAATGAATATATTTCAATTAATAATATTTAGTGCATATTAATATTAATATGTTCACCATTTATATTACACAGTGTAAAGATTTAGAAACGGTCCATCTAAAATTGGTCCTCTGAATGTGGACTAGCGCACACAGTAAAAAAATGGAAACAACTTGGCCTTGAACACATTGAACACTAAACAGGTATGTATATGGTAGAATGCAAAGTCTCTTCCTTCCATTATAACTTTACAGATTTAAATTTCTCGCTCGCAACACAAAAGCAAAAGAAAGATCAATGCAATCAAACAAAAAAAAATTAAACTGATGACTGCAAATTCATGACAGAAAAAAACCTCAACTCGTTACCCTGAAAACAGGAGTTTGGCAGGACTAAAATAAGTTAATTATAAATGTACATGTATAGAAATGTACTTAATATCAGATAAAATATTCATAATCCAATTAAAATAATCAGAATACTTCATCAGACTGCTGGATATGAATCAACTGGAAGGCCTTGTCCAAAGTACAATGTTAGCACGGCTCAGTTAATGTGGGCCAATTAGCAGATTATCCATGTTGGCGGAGACAAGCACAGGACTAGTTTAGCTTATCCTGAAGGCAAGGTTCAGGTTAGGTTTCCTGCTCTGGAAGCACAAAATTTATGCTGCTGTCTACATAAGGCCTGACGAACTTTGGATCACACTGCTGTCCTGGAGTTCCTTATGACCTCCACTGATGCAGCTGCTGCCAGATAGAGAGAGGATATTGGACCACAGAGATTTAGAAATACTCAGCCTGGCATCCTGGGTAACAAATCTACAAGAGAGCTGCTTATAAAGTTCAGAATTCAAGCCATACCCATTCAGCATGACCAACGTTTTTCCAGGAATCCTGTGAGTGGTCAGTCATGAAGAGCAAATCATTCTCTTTCTGTTACCAACTAAGTTTGTGATGTTCTTCTGATCCTCACCGTTCTTCTATGAAAACATTTTTATTTCCTAAGGTGCATCAGTTTTGAGGGCCAGCATTTAATGGATCAATTTTCTCCCTGAATCCCATGGAAATGTACAATGTCAGAATCACTTTTACTCAACAGTAACCATTGGTTAAGACACATGGTATTCCTTTAGTAAAAGAAATTGTACATATTTTCCCTTGCAAGCTTTTTCTGTGAATAAGATTTATTTTAAAAAGAAAGAGAGCGCATATGAGTCAAAAGGTTCATTTACAAGGCTGTCATGGAGACAGCATTTTTAAATAACTACAGCTACATCAAATGATAATCATCAAACCAAACAAACTAAATGCCAAATACTCTGAAACCTAAAAATAAGAGCCAGGTCTAAATGACTCTAATTTCTAAGGCTTTACAACATTTCAAAAGGTAAGTCACGTTCTGAGTGTATACTCTTTGTTTTTCATACTTGAAGAGCAGGGAAGTGGTTTGTGAATCAGGCTTTTAAGACATTTGGCTGTAGCAAAATTGTAATAAAAAATGCATAATACGTACTTAAGAAGGAAAGTAACACCTCTGCCATAAATTGGTTCTTTGAAATATTTAAATTAAGAAGTGTAAAGCATGTTATGCTTGCATAAAATAGAATTAAACAGCATGTAACTTAGATATGTGAGTTTCCTCAGAGAGATAAATTTAAAATTGGGAATGTTCAGGGAAAGGAAAGTTTATTCAAGACAATATCAACATTGTTAGTGGAATTTTTTCAAAATCAGGGTTTGGGCTTTTTTTCATTCTCTGGGAGGTTTTTCTTTCTGCTGCAATTCATGGAAATTATCACTAACAATGAAAAAATTACTCATTTACTTTCATTCCCTTTAGTATAGTGGAGAAATTTCAGTGAAGAAAATAAAACAAAAAAAAAGCCTCCTTTAAAGAACAGCAAAGTATATCTCTATGGTTTAATACCTTGTTCTACTCTCTAAACACAAAACCTGAAAGTCCTTAGACTCGGCTCCCACTCAGGCATAATTCCCAGTCAAGTAAACTGGCATTTTGCCACAATAAAACAAGTAACACGATAGGAATTCAGCCATGAGACTGTATCGGTTTATTGCAATATTTTCCTACAGACCACAAGCAAAACTGTGCTCTGGATGACAGAATAAGGCTGCCCAGCACATATGCAGCTACTGGAATTCTGCCAGTCGGGCAATATCCATTGTATTTCTTCAGAGCAGAGCAAGAAACATATTGTGATAGGCAATCAAAGCAGAAGCCCAGGGCAGAGTCACCTCTGCAAGCAGGGGCATATGTCTTTCTGAGTTCCATTTTATTATACTTGAGGAAATCAACACATTTAAAACAGGATGTAGAGAAAAGACATATTCCAAGTTCAAGAGATTGCATCTAACTTCCAGCTACCAACTAATTCCAAAACTTAGATCTGCTTCTTTACAAAGAGGAATTGTTTGTTTACAATTTCTCTGTCTCACCTGAAGTTCTAATGGACTGGGGGTGGGGATCTAATAGCATATAATACTTATATTTATTCAAATTCAGAATGCCTACAATACATTGATCTGAAGTTGAAAAGGATAAGGAAAAGTGAAAATAGCTTAAAGCAGTAAAATCTCTCCCTTCTACACGTGTGTCCCTCTCTTCTATCTTAAGGAGTTTGTCTGCTCCATTCAGTGAGTTTTATGCAGAACCCCTGCATGTTTTGATTTGAATTCTTCTTTATTTCTCTCAGTTTAGCCTCTTGGAACCTGTGGTTATTAGTAAATTGCCAAGGCAAGTCCTGATCTAAAATGAGAACCACCTCTATGGGCTATAAATACAATACAATTAACTTCAACCATGAACTTATTACAAAATTCACCAGCCCTCCTGTTTCATATTGACTAAGACTTCAGAGAAAAGACTGTGTATCTGTAAATATGTATTTATTATAGCATTCATTCTGTGTATCATGCTATATACCACATACATAAACAGAATTATTAATAGCCTTCTCTCTTCCTTCTCTGTATTTTCAGTGGATAATTTTCATCCCATTCATCCTCTACATCTTTTCTTGTTCAAAGTCACTTCACTGTGTGTATGACTCTCAGAATTTCTTGAAAAAAGAGCAATATTTATTAACTGTCCAATTAAATGCATGTATTATATAGTTTCTGTTAGTGACATGATATTAAGGAGTCTGTCAGCATTTCCCTTACAAATGCTGCTTTCAGACTTTCATAATTGCAGTGTAAAAATTGCCTCTCCCACTACAAAGTTTCAGCTTGAGGAGAAATGTTCCATAAGGATTTCCTTTCTGCTCTCTAACACATAATATTTAAATATGGAACCCAAATTTCATTAATTATTATGATATCTACAATATATCAGACTTCATTTAATTTTTGTGACCCAAACTCAGAATTTGTGTTAACAACCAAAACAATACATTTCAAGTTATTCAGAATTGTTCCTTTTCCTAAACAGCTCTTCAAAAGACGCTGCTGATCAAAGGCATCATTTTTAAGAATTTCAACTTACATGGTCATTACAAACTTAATGATAACTTAGTAAGTCTTAGCAGAGCAGCAGGTATTGTCCCTTGGCTAAGCTCATTTCTACTTGTCTGCGCTGCAAATGTGGTCACTACTGTTCCACCTTGGCTTGGCCTCTCTCACTACCAAATCTATCATTCAAAGTAAAAAAAAAAAAAAAAAAGTAATCTGCCTATGTAAGACATGAAAAGGAAGTCTGAATTGAGACACTGTTCATTGGTTTCAGGAACATCCCTAGCTGGGAATATCCCTCCTACATTTGTAACGCCAGTTGTTCTGTACTATCTGGGCACCAGTGTAGATCTAACCTGTAAATCTCACTTTTGTATTCATGCAGCTCATATTCCAAGGTAAGAATTTAAATACGGTGGTTATAAACTGCACAGTATACAAATAAAATATCTTAGCCATAGTCAGACATGTGCACCTTTATGTTCAATGTTTACATTGCAGATAAAAATGTTGCCAAATGGAATTCATATAATCATAGAGAAAAATACTTCCTACATGTATCCCCAGTAACACAGCAGTCACCAATGCTCTCAAAAATGCCAAAGCTGTAATATTTTTTCTAGCTTAACTTTTTCTGAGCCCTACACATCTGAACTTCAGGTACCTTCATAAATACAATTTCTTCTAAAATTTGATCCATTTTTGTTTAGGTCCTCCTTTCATACTAAGCCAAAAGTGTGGCTATGCAGCTGCAAGCCACTGGCAAAGGATCCAAGTAGGTGATCTGTGGTGTATCTACACAGTCCCGCAGTTGCACTTGTTCTTTACAAATATCTCAATATTAAATTCATTCTCATTCCTCAAACAGCATGGTCCCATAAAAGCTACTCTGACCTTTGAGAAGAGATATTAAGCAGTTCCTTGTTAGAAAGGCTTTCTTAATTTTGACTGGCAGCCCCAAACGTGAATGCTCTTAGTGCATCAGAACAGGGCAGTTAAGAAACAAAGCCAAATGTATTTCTGTGAGATGCAGTTTGGCTGCAGTATATGATCTGAGAATGGGTTTTGATGAAGCTCTGAGAAGAATCACAATTTTAGCACCATGTGTTTGACTGTTGCCTTTAACTACCTGCTTCCTGCCTCCATCCATGCTTTTTTTTCTTTCTCTGAAGGAGTGAAATTTCTGAAGAGGAAAATACCTCCTTCAGGGTGTCCTATGTCATATGTATCTCTCAGAACATGAGTATAATTTTATATAGATATATAAAGGCATGCTGGCCTTAAAACAAAACAAACAAACCCACCCCCCCAAAAAAAAAAAAAAAAAAAAAAAAAAAACANCACAGTTCACAAGGCATCAAAATATACAAATCTACACCTGGACCTGAGCCTAAAAAAAAAAAAAAAAAACCCCCCCCCCAAAAAAAAAAAAAAAACAACAAAAAAACAAACAAAAAAAGAGAGAACTGAACAACAAGAGCTTAAATGTTTCAGGACAGCTCTCTTTTGGTCTCATCTCCTCTAATAGTTTTGGGGTTTTTTTTATTCCGATAAAGTAGTACACAAAAACCCTGCTGGGCAACAACAGAGACTGAGGAAATCAAAGGCCAGAAGGGCTCTGGAGAACTTAAAGTGTGTTGCTTCTGTACCACAGTCTAACCTAGATCACCTTAGATTCACCACTTTAGCAGCTTGAGGCTGTACTATAATCTGCTAAACTGTCTTCGCACCCATACTCCAATGTTCCCCTCACTGGGCTCTTTCTGTCCTTGGTACCATCTGGCTTGCAAAGGCGTCCTCAGAAGTCCTCATTCTATGATGACTCCTGAGGAAAGACCTTCTTCCCAAAGAAATGGCGATTTTAAGAGCTCATAAGATCTTTCTAGATCTTTTAACAGGACAGAGCAACATCCAAATTTCAGGTTGAATGCTTTGTTTTCTATGTTGCACACTTGGCTTATTTAACATCAGCTCTCAGACTTCAGTGATGTTTTTGTTTGACTCACAGCGGCTGGAATCAAATAATTAACTATTGCACCTCATTTTAAAACAGAATTACTGATACTCAGAGAGTTTAGAAATTTGTACTCTGCCTTTTCAAAAAAAAACCACAAGTCAAATAAAAAGAATTTCAAATGTATTGCTTTTCTAAATCTCATGAATTTTCAAACTCCTGATTTTTGCCAGTGCTCAGACTTGGCAATACTATCTAGCCCAGCAATTTTACAGTTATGACTGCTTCACAGTGCAGCTGAGATAAGGAGAGATTAGCACACCCTCAGATTTGCCAGCATAACTGCACATGTAGCTGCCCTCTAGATACTCTCCTGTAGAAGTGATAGGGAGTAGGGCTTTTCAAACACAACTGATTTTGTCTAATGTAAGTTAGGGAGGAATATGCAGCAAAAAAAAAATTATGCAATGGACTGAAGTAGTGGTAACTTCTGTTGTGATGACTATGGCAAAGAGGTGGAGGATCTCTTCACCCTGCTCAGCCACGCTCACGTGCTGAAGGCCACCAGCTTCATTTAAGGAAAGGAACATTGAAAGTAAATAATTATTTGAATATCAAGCCACAAAGATGTATTTTATACAACCTCTTAAATAACAAATTTTGTCATAACTGTATACATTAATTTTAAAATTGTATGTAGTTATTTTTACTTTTAATTATGAATGTTATATTACTGCATCAGGAACTACTGCTGTAGTTAACATATTTAAAAGTACTTTTATTCTTCCAGCTGTCACAAACAATACATAGATTTTTCTAGAAGTTATGCTCACTCACATATTTTTCCCAGACACTAAACATAGTTAATATTAATTAACTATGTTTATCTCTATATTTATTATGTTAAATATATGTTTGTTTATATGTTTATATTTATTATGTTTATATATTTATATATGTTGGAAATATTAAAAAAATAAACTATGTTAAACATAGTTAATATTAACTATGTTTAACATAGTTATAGTAACATAGTAACAAACAAATTAATCGATCAAATTAATTATAGATTTCACAATGGGATTCTCTACTGTGACTTTAAAAGGAATTTGTAAACATGTGAGCAAAACTGATCTTCTGACTGCAAAAATTTTCATTCACATTTTCAGACGACCTCCACCATAACTCCACACATCACCTATGTACAAGAAAGAGTATAGCCAAGTTAACCATAAATACGATCTTTTTTAATATATCTGGTTTTCCTTTATTTTCCTTTTTATTATGTGATAACAAATCCATTGACAGTTCAAGCACACAACTGATGGTCCAGAAGAGCTTTTCTGTCATTTATGACATTTCACACAAGCATAACCACGGTCAGAATCCCAGTTTTCTGTTATAGAGATAAACACTGTCCTTTGGGAACTTAAAGACAAAGAATGGGGAAGGAAAATAAAACCAGAGTAATTCCATATTAAAAATTCATTAAAAATACTTCTATGAAAGACTATAACTATATATGTAGAGAGAGTAAATTGATTTGCTGTATTAACTTCCGTACTACTGAAAGATGTTTTCACCATGGAGTTTTACACAGAGCATGAACAGGATGGCCTGCAGCTGCTTGCCCAGACTTCTGGAAAATGTTTTCCATGGAATTTGCCACCTTGAACTACTTTATTCAGAAAAATCCAAAGGATTTGTTATATCGGGTCTTTCCAAACATTCTTTGCCAAAAGTCTTAATGTGTGTCATTAGAGCTGCCAAGCTGTACATAGCATACAGAATGTCTTGCTGGATTTTATAGAATCTGACACAAGAATGTTAAAGAAAACAGAGCACATATATGGAGAGTGACAGCTGATTATTTATTTTTACATATTTTTCAAAGTATCAATAAATCCATCTGAAATTTCGTGGTCTTGAGATGTTGTAAGAGCAGCAAACCACAAATCATAATTTACTTTCATTTGCCTACTACACAGTTTCCTCCCAGCCCCCAAAAGAAATTTATTCAGAACATATGCCCAAAATGAACTTTTAATAATCAAACAAATTTGAGCTTTCTGGAAGACCTAGAAAGGCATTATCAAAAGAAAATTGTAAAGTAATATTCACTTCATCAAACACATAATACTACTGAAACGTCATTTCTGTCTTAATAGTTCAGCAGGATAATTTAAGGAATACTGTGTTTGATCCACCACAGAACTTAGGCACCCACAGTTTGCTGCTGAGGATGCAAATCATACCCCAGTTCACAGACTGACATGAGTAAAATACCAAGTTCAGAGACCACCTTTAGCCACAATTGGAGGTGAAACCTATAATTTAAGGTAAGACATCATACAAAGCTGGTCATAAATCTTGCCAAATTTTAGTCATTTGGGTTGAAAGTTTCTCTATTTGCCATCTGCTTCACACAGGGAATCATTTAGGGCAGGGGCTTTCTTTGGTTGCTGTTAAATCTTATGTTTCCACTGTGGAAATTTTTCCACCCTTGGTCACTTACTAAGCCTTTAGTGCAACTGCTGCTCAACAAGAACCTCTCCAGAGTTCAGCTGCTCCCTAAATATTTTGATCACAAAATGTCTGAAGACCATTTCAACCCCAGGGCCAAGCTCATCATTACAAATGACTGCCAGAAATAGCTATGACCACAAAGGACACTGATGGTGACTTGCGCCTGCCTTTGCTGGTTTTTTCCTGTGCTTTAGTCAGATCCCGGGAATCCATGCCAGATAGCTCTGAGGACTGGCTCAAAATGTGTAAAGATCAGGTTCTGCAGTGCAGGGGAAGAGAAAAGGCAGCTGCTGAGACCAGCTGTCCCCTGTGTGTCCTCCCCTCCTTCCAGAATGACTGTCTAGAGTACTCCTCCCTTTCTCACGGTTACTTCTCCTGACAAATGAAAAATCCAACCGGGACTGCAGTTCCTTATCCCTTTAAATTTTGCCTACAGAATTGAAAAGCTTTGAAGTGGCTCCGAACACAAAGCTGGCTCCAGGACTCTCCCTCCTGTGCTCTCCATGGACCATATGCCTCGCAGCCTGCAGGACAATGCAAATACAGTCAATTCAAATACAGACTGAACAAATGCTAAACCTACTCGAAGAGCAAGAGAGAGTCTGTGGAATAACCCAGCATTAGATACAAATTGGGGCTGGAGGCTGCTAAGGAGGGGGAAGAACACAAGGTATAATTTCAAAGTAAATAAGGCCTAGGGTCTTTCCTTGAGACATTTTGAAGCCATTCATCACCTCCCAGTAATAACTTGTGCTTGGAATGCCAAGAGAAACTTGGAGGTGTTTTTCTGCTGCAAGGATGATCCCAGGATACAGATGAAACTACCTTAGCCAAGTCCTATGCTCTGTACAGTCAGGAGTGGCTAGAGGATCTGGACACACAAAAAGGGATAAATTTCTTTTAAAAAACTACCAGTATTTCCAGTGCCATAAAACTGGTACTTAAGCATCTCATCCCAAAACTGAAAAGTAAAATCTCTCTGTTCATCTGCTGCTTGGCTTTATCAGAGACCTTTCCAATCACCTTCGTTTCACCCAGTGCATTGACTTCTATTTCCAAATGCCAAATTTACTTCAAGCTGTATGACTCAGTGCCCATCTTCTACTGGAATCCACAAGAAAGGTACACCTTGCAGAAATCTTCTAATAAGTTTGACCTAGCAAGTTAGCTGGGCAATGTAAGGTTACATTTTGCAATATCTTTTACCCACTATTTAAGCAGAGAATATAATCTCCAGGGCTTCCAGTATATTGTAGTACAGCCCATCTCAAAACACAAAATTCCATTAAAAATAAATATATCAAAAAGAAAATCTGTATTAATTAGTGACATACTAGAAAGAAATTATTTCATCTTCCTTATTAAAAAAATCTCTATATATTATATTCCCTTGGAGCCTGGCATTTAAATGTAGTTGTTTTCTTTGTTTCCAATAACATCTCAGGCACAATTACTTAATAAATTATAAATCACAATGTAGTTTTTATGTAAATGCATTTTTATGTTCAAGCATGGGATTAATGTTTGTGCATGCAAATGAACAAAGGATATTTTCAAAGAGGTTATGGTTCAAATCACGGCAAACTTTAAAATGCTTTACTGTATTAATGGTTGAATAGGACACTGTTCTGTCTCTCTTTTTTCCCCCTTAACAATTAATAACTTGTTTTAAATGCACTTGTTGATAATACTTAATTTCTGTTGAGTGTAACTTCTGGGAAAATAGGGTCCTGTGTCAGTGTATAGTTCCTGCTTGATGTTGCATATAATTCTATAATATTCTGAATGGCATGTGCTAATTATTTAACACAATAGCACATCTTATGGAGCTGTAAGGCTGTAAAAGAAGGGTGGCAATTACTTAGGGTGGGAATGTCTATTTTTCTTGTAAAAATCAGCATTGAAGGAAAAGAATTAAAAATAAAAAAACAACAAAGGGAGGAGAAATTAAGTAACAGCCTAGGAGCACTGGAAGGGTTAATGTTTTGAAGTTTTTATTACCTGTAAGGCTAGATCTGAAGCTTGCAATCCGGATAGAAAAAGCTCCAATTTTCTAAAGAAGCTAAATTCTGTTCTTCCCAGATGGGTGACCAAGCATAAATTCTTAACCCACCACTCTTAAAACTTCATAAGAGTGCACCTATACACTTTATGCAGAAGAGATGTGTCTTTGGCAGATGTTTAAAGCAGTTTTTAAATCCATGCACACAGAAAGCAGCTTAAACTCACACAGAAGAGAAAGAAAAACAAAATGAAATTAAATCAAAGCAACAAACTGAGCAGTTCACAGAACAGAGTGTAGACTCATAGAATGGTTTAGGTTGGAAGGAAGCATAGAGATCTAATCCCAAACCCCCTGCCCTGGGCAGGGACACCTTCCACTAGACCAAATTGCTCAGAGTCCCACTCAAACTGGCCTTCAACACTTCCAGGGATGGGGCACCCACATCTTCTCTGGGCAACCTCAGCCAGTGCCTCACCATCCTCACAGTAAAGAATTTTTTCCTGATATCTAACCTAAATCTAGACTCTTTCAGTTCAAAGCCATTACCCCTTGTCCTATCATTAGATGGTCTTGTAAAAAATGCCTTTTCACCTTTCCTGTAACCTCCTCAGGGCGCTGGAATGTGCTCTAAGGTGTCTCTGGAGCCTTTTTTTCTCCTGACTGAGCAACTTCAACTCTCTCAGCCCGTCTTCATAGGAGAGATTCTCTAATTTTCATGGCACTCCTCTGGACTCACTCCAGCAGGGCCACCTTCTTCTTATGCTGGGGGCTGCAGAGCTGAACACAGCGTTCAATATATACACACTTACATGCTTATGTTAGGCCTAGATTACAAAAAACCCCATAATCTGTATGTGGAATAAATGAAATTAATGAAAAGCATAAAGTTTTTTTGGTTTTTTTTTTTTAAATTATCTCTTAGGGTTTTGAGTTAACTTCAGGCTAAAACAAAAAGAAATACTGAAAACCTCATTCAGACAAATATGGAATAATGGTTTGGGAGACTAATCTGGAGATTAAGACAAATTAAAAGAAATATGTACAATTTATGGGTCTAATCCTCTTTATGATGATTGGTCCTACTGCTTTTAGTCCCAAGATTTTGTCACAAAGGTCACACAGAGAAGCTGGATGTGTGAACTAAATCAAGATAAAACTATACATGGAATACAAAAATACACATAAAAAGACAGAACCGCACAAAGAACACATAGAAAGGAAAACCTCTCAGATTGCACTCTGAAAACTCATTGCCTGGAAAGAATAATGAATAAAATCATATGAAGACTCATTTAAATCTAGATACAAACGCTCTCCAGACCTCTTCTCAGAATAGTCATGCAATCAAGACCTATTAGTTCAAATGTTCGGGGACAGTGCATCTTCAGCCTCGATGTTCCACAATTCACTGAAATACAATTTAAAAAACACACTTCCCAAAATCCTTGCAGCAGAAAGCAGATTAAAAGGCTTCCACTTATCCATCTGAAGTACAAACAAGGCCATGAAAATCACATCGCCAGTCACAACTAAGCTACATATTTTACATTTCTGTATATTAGGATTAGTTGTAAATTTCAGTTTAAAAGAAGAGAGGGGGGAGGGAGGACTCCTCAGGAAAAGCTGCTTTCATGAATTTCTAAGAATGTAAGAAATGGTGAGAAAATTGCAATGTACTTGTGAATTTTTTTTTTATAGAAGAACTGGTAAAGTCCACCAAATAAATTACATTCCGAGTTGTAGTGACAGACCTTAGGTGATATTTCAAATATAGGTACAGCCCACAGAGAGGTCAGAAAGTTAATACTTAAGTTGAAATAAGATAAACTAATATTACCTTAAACTGCTCTACATCATCTTTGAGGCAGGAATCAACATAAAAAGATCCAGTTTAAGCTGAAATTTTGCAGGACATTTGAACAGCTGAGACAGACTTCACAACTAACCATATGCTGAGCATTTATGTACAGTGGGCTTCCTCCTTCCACTGATGATGTGAATGTTAAATTGCCACTGACTTCTAACAGAACCAAATCAAATACTATAATTATACACTTTGTGCTATCTGTGCTGCACTGTATTATTATCCATAATTGATTATTCAACTCAGTAGCTATTGTTCTTTAAAATGCTTTTGACACATTGTAGGAAAAGTGCTATATTAAACAAAGTTGACGAGCAGAGAGATTTCGGACATTCTGCCACATGTAATGATGAAGCTGGTGCAAACCAGACTGGTTCCACTTACGCAAAGTCACATCCAAATTTTTTGAGTCTGTGTTCCACACTGATAACCTTCAGCTAAGAAACAGACCTTGCTATGCTGAATATTGTGCAAATATATTAAGAGGAAAAAAATCTACTGCTAGAAACTTCTCCACAAAGACAAGAAAAATATTTCACTTGGGGGAAGAAAGGTGGCAAAAGTGCAGAGCAGGGAGTTATTTGCCAGAGGTACATCAACCTAAGTTACAAAAGCAGAGCCTAACTCAAGTTTCTGGATTTCCCATCTTAAGTCATAGCTAGTCTTTTCAATCAAGTGTGAATCAACAGAATCACACACAGGGAAGGTCTGGCTATTCTTGTCTGCCTGCTCCTACCTCCCATCCTGCAACAACCCACTTCTGGTCATGTGGCCATGTGGTGGACTGGACCAAATAATAGATATATGGAAGAAAACTAATGACTTTCTTTTATTGGGTTAGTATTCAGTTTTTGTCTTCAGCCCTTAAAACACTCAAATAGAAAAATTTCAGGCTCTCTTTGAAAATCCAGTAGTCTTTAAATATCTGATAGTTAAGCACTCAGATTTTATTCTCAAAACATGAAAACACTGTGGCCTATCCCCTTAGATTCCTACATATCAACTTGTTTTGCTAAGCACAGAAAGCTTGTTTTACATTTCCCTTTTTTATATGCCAGTAAAATAAATAAGGGTTGCGTTTTTAAGATATCTAAAACTAGTAGGCTTAGTTCCAAGTATCCTCAGTATTTACAAGAATGCCAAAGTAATGTCTACATTATTTTCAGATTAAGAAAAGAACCCTGAGAAAAAAAATTATTGTTGGAGTGTAACAAGTTTCCTAATCACAAAAATATTTATTTTCATGTCTTCTGAATGCATACTATTGCTTCCCATAATTACAAATGAGATTAAATGTTAACCAATTTAAATCTGTCAAAATATTTTAATAAGTGGGGCAGATGTTCTGTTTTGTTAAGTATCACTATTTACTTTATGAGGTAATAATAACCTTACCTTTCCTCTGCAATAGTTAATAGTAAATGGTTAGAGCTTGCCAAAGAGCAAATAAATCATTACACTAAATACAGGTTGTCATGCTAGTTTAGTACCTTGTACACTCCATTTTACTTAGATAAATGGCTTAGAATGGGATTTACTCTCTGTGCTATTTTCTGGAAAGATTCTGGCTTTCCTATTGTGTGTATTTTCATATCAGATGTTAAGAAAGGTACTAAATCAATATGCTGATTTTACATTCACTTACTTGTTTGGGTTGATTTCATACACGCACAAATGTGAAACAAGCTGCAGACCTCCCAAGAATATCATTACAGAGAGTACTTTTTGTAGAAAGACTCTGGCTTTGGTAAATAAATAAATATACCAAGTGCAAAACTCAAGAGAGTTGAATAGTATAAAGTCAAGACTCTGAAACACTCCTCAGAGTTGTCTTTGATTTAAACACATTAATACCATTTGTATTCACTCTTCATCAAATTTGCAATTGTTCAGCTCCAATAAAATGCACAGACACATTTTCAAACTATTGCTGCACAGAGTAAGCATAGATGTCACGGTTTTCTGGATAGCTAAGACATTTTCAGAGCTAAACATAAGTGGTTCTGGCCAACATGGGACCCTCAGTCCTGAGAACATTCCTGTTGGGGCTGTTACACAATTTAAACCCCATTAAAATCCACCCGTCAGTTAAGAGCTTATTTGCTCTTATAATTATATAGGTAATGTCTGGCTTTTGCACAACTAGACATATTTGAAATTTTGTATGGAACAATATTTGAACCGTTGTATATTTAGTCAAGATTCAGTATTTCACTTTTTCCCCCACTTCAAAAGTCCTACTATCCAAATACTGAAAAGCAATAATTTGGAAAATTATGCAAAGACAACAGCTAATAATGGTGGAAGGAAAGAGACCACAAGTTCCATTGGCTGACATTTATATAAACTATTTGCAGAAACTTGAGAAAGGCAACTCTGGCCATGGAAAGAAGGATGAGGTTATGAGTGATCTGTGAACAAGGAAAAGGTCCAATAAATTGGCTCACTTATTCACACTGAATAATTGAAACAGCTTGACTCAACACTAGACATACTCCTTACTCCTTTTAAAGGATTAAAATATTCATGGTTTCTTCTGTCAAATGCCATTATCACTCTGTAATGTCAGGAACAATGGTTATCTTCCCAGGGCTGTGTGAGGCTTGGATGTGGGTCATCAGCTCCAGTGGTGGGAGCTGCCTGGCAAACACGACTTCTACCCATGGTCTCAGACTCAAATCTGTGTGTCCTGCTGGTCCCAGCAAAGGCAAGTTCAAACACTGTCCCATTTTTATGCTCATGTTCTAGTGCCATATAAGCACTTTTGTGCTGCCCAACAGCACTATGTGGTGATAGCTCAGAAAGAAGGACATCTACTCCCTATCCCAGTTGTGACAAGATCACATTAGACAATATCCTTACNAAAAAAAGAATAAGAGAAATTTCATTTTCCAGCTCAAGAACAAACCCCCCTTTGCTTCTTTCCACTGTCAGGCACACAAAGCCAAATGGGAGCAAGTGATGACAAGGAAGAAGGGTGCTGAATCTTAAGTATTTTATGTCAGAGAAAACCATTACAATGGGTTATACAGAAGCCATCAACTTCCTTAAAGCAGCTATTGGCATCTCTCCTCAGAATAAAAATATAGGGGACAAGGAGCTAATGTGCTGGAACACATTCCCAACTATAAGCTCCCAAAGATACTCAGAAGGCAGCTTTTCTTTAACTGTGTCAACATTCCAGTCTACTTCAATTCATGTTTTGCAAGAGGGACACACTTTATAAATTCTTTAAGGATTCTCTGTGTATTTGGTAAATTCCTCTTTAATACAATCCAACCTGTTCAGTTTTTCAGTAGATTTTTTTCCCCTTTCTTTTAAAGACATCTTAATTAGTCTAATCCTGACTGGTCTCTTTCCAATGTTCCTGTTGGCACAGTAGGATTTCAATTAACATTCTGCTTTAGCACTGCAAATGCCCTTGCTCAGATTTTTTTTTAATGTGCTATTTTGGATGCCATCTCTCTTCTCTTTTCTTCCTCACAAATTGTTCAGCATCTAAAAGGTTGTGGAAGCAGAGGTTGTTCTGTCAATTTGTGCTTTCTGAGCTTATCAAGAAATAGCCCATCATTAATTTTATTTTTTTTTCCACTCAAGAGTTATAGCCCTTGTGTGTTCTGACCACATCACTCATCCCCCTTCCAATCCATTCTGGTTTCAAAACAGCAAGTTCATGATTCTTGTCCTCAGCTTCAAGGCTCTTCAAAACTCCACCCTTCTTTATTTGTCTCTTCTTGTCTCTAATTACATTTCTCTTTCTCACACACACATACACACACTCACACTCTTCCTTCAAATCCACCAACAATAACAATCTTCTCTGCTGTTTGTCAGCTTCTCTCACACACAGCTCCACCCTGCCCCTCACACATGGAGTGCTTTCCCTGAACTGAGCTGTCAGGCGATTGTCCTTGCTTCTTTGAAATCTGCCCTTAAAAATCCACCTCTGCTGCAATGTCTAAAATAAATCAGCTAATTAACGATGGTTATTTTGAGGGGCAGATGGAATAGCTGACATTTACTTTACAATAATTTTAAAAACAAAACAACCAAAAAAAAAACAAAAAAAAAAACCTTTTGTGCAAATTAAGTATCTTAATCTGTGTTAGGCTGCTCTTCCAAAGGGACAGCAATATGGATGGAGCAGTGCCTAGATCCTGCAGCCTGTGCACATCATCCCTGACTGATTCTAGATCATGGGAAACTCTCTCTTTACCTACTCTTCACCTCTTTTGCACATTTAAATTGTAAACTCTGCAGGATAGCAACTCTGGATATGTCTGCTTTGCATAGTAACTGATAACCTTTAGTGGGAGAGGACGGAGTACTCCCAGCAGTGTGGATTTTATTTACTCAAAAGGTATTCTGTATTACGCAATACATATCCACAGTAATTAACACAATGACAAATTCATCTTAATTTAATTATCTTGGAAATGCAATGCTGAGCTAAGTACCTTATTACTACTGCAAATATGATATAACCATACTTAAGTTTAACCTGTAAAAAACCTACAATTTAAACATGGGGGCTTGACTTCAAAGACACTACCAAAAATATCCTTTATGTGCACTATATTTATAGTTGCTTACAGGCAAACAAATTCCTGCTGTGGATCTAAATCTGCAAATTTCAGTTCCAATCCAGATTTCTGCAAAATTCTGCTAATATAATACAACTAGAAACCTCACCTATTAGGCTAGAAACAGAGAGACAGACATCTGCAGCTAACCACTCCTTTTCATTGCTCTTGGCTACAGAAATTGGCACACCTTAACCACATGGGCCCAATAAACCAATCAGACCTTTCTGCGCTTACTCATCTCTGGAAAGCTAGCTTATGTTCATGGTATATCACTTTTCAGTCACTGAAAAGACTGCAAAATATCTACAGGTTGACAAATTTGTTACAAAACAGGTATTTAGAGAATGATAGATGAATAACAGGATTGTTGCCACAATAGAGCTGCTTCAAATTAAAACAGATAATCAAGACAGTAATCTGCAGCAAGTGGATGAAAATTTTCAACTCTTCCAAAAGATGTAGTTAAGTACAAAGTAACTAGTAAGTTCATTTCTACCCCTTATATAGTGGCTGAATAGTGCTGCCTCTTTGTAACTTCACATTACATTCTTCTACTTCCAAAAACACCACTAGAGACCATGAAAATAATTAAAAAATTTCAAAATTAAATCCAGGAATACAATACATTTGCAACTCTACAGACTTATAGGAAAGCAATCCAAACCATCCTCTCCATGGGCACTGAATGCTGATGTGAATTTTCAAGATCTCACAAGAGATAGGTAAAACCAAATGGAGACCTAACAACATCACCTGGAGAGCCCAAATGGTCATCCTGCTCCAATTCCACACAGTGTGACCCTGTTCGTAGATAACCAGTTCATGTCTGCAGCAGGATTTTCCATTCCATGGTAAGGCCAGAATCTATTTAACACCTTCCCAGGAGTCTTCATGGGAAGGAACCTCACCCATGAGTTCTGGGATAAAAGGGAGCACTGCAGGAAACACCCAAGCAAGTCTGCCAGGGTGGAGGAGGAAGCTAATCTTTCAATTACAGTTTGCTCTGTACAAGGATCAAGTGAATGTAATTTGTGCCAAACTGCTCAGATTGACATAGTGCACAAAATCACAATTAATCTGGCATCATCATCCTGTAATACCACTGGGTTATTAGTTTTACCCATCAGGGAAATATCAATGTCTTATTACTTCCTTCAGAAAACACATGAAATGAGGTGTTTACACACTTTGTATTTTGAGCACACAAACCTATACACACCTAAACTCTTTTTTTTCTTTTTTTCTTTTTTTTTTTTTTTTAATTAAATTGATGTTTCTAACAGGTAGGGGAGGAATACAGAGCTGGTAATGGTAAGGAAGAGAAGTGTGTGGGATCTTCTTTTGAGCATAATTCTTCAGTACATTAAATGAGACTAACAAAAGAGAAATTAAACATAATATTGTGCCATAGTACTATGACATAAGTGTCAACTTAGAATTTCAAATACAATGATAAGAGTCTTCTAATAATTATATAGGTGGAAAACAAGGCTTTAGGGCAAACATATGTGGCAAAAAATTACTAATGGCATTCTACAGAAAATCAGCTAAGACTGACCCCTCCTATGCATCATGTTCTGGTAAGGTCAGCTTGGTGGAAAGGTTAAGAGCAGTTAAACACTGACCCATCCCTCCCCAGTCTTTTCCATATTCATAGGAAATGATCATCCATATTCATGCAACAAGATAAGTACCTTGAACATACAGAGGTTAAAAAAAAAAAAATACTTCTTTACAATCTTATTCAGTGCCATGACACTAATTCCCAGAGCATGGATCAGGACATAAATTAGTGTGTCTGTAAGGCTGGGCAGGATGGGTGAACAGAAAACATAGAGCAGCCTCTGGGTGACACTTAAATATTGAAAATATACATTCTGAATTCCTGCAACAAATCCACAACGCTTGGGCATGGCTAGAGCACAATGATTTCAGGATATGTTGCACATGAGTGTCTGCTTATGCAAGATCCCCCTGCATACCTGTAAATACATGGACACCTGGAACCTGAATTTCCAGCCCTCACCTGTAAGTGACATGAGAGGCCCAAGGCTATGATGTGAAATCTTAGGCCAGTATCCTCAAACAACAACAACTGAATCAAAAGGCACATCCTGTTGTCACTGTAATACTGGGGCTACTTGTACTTTTTATTTGGCAAAGATCTAATAAAATCGTAGTGGTTTACGTACCTCCTCTTTTGGTGTGTACACTTCTCCTGGTGTGTAGCACTGAATGCATTTGGAGCAGAACAAGGCTCACAAACACCTGGTTCTTTTGCAGAACTTAACCTCCATGCACATTGTTTTCTCTTTCCTGTGAATTAACTCTTCAAACATGAGTTCTCCTTCGCTATCTACTTTTCTTCTCTGTCTTCAATTCTACCACTTAATTTTTTTTTAATTGTCTAGTCTTAACTTTGTAGTGAATTTATATTTCTTTTTGCGCTACCCTTTTTGCAGGTGAAAAATATATCCAATTAACTGATCTTCCCTCCAAACAGAACTTCTTTCCCTCCCTACTGAAACAGAAAATAATGAACCTCACTAGAATAATATATTCATGCAGTAAATGCTAGCTTCACTCCCTGCTTATTTCTTTTTACAGGAAAAAGTTACCTTCTTTCTTTCCATTCCTACAGAAGTATCAGCTCCTTCAGTGCATTTCAGTAGGCAAAATGGCTCAATTTCTCTTGCCACTCCAGTCATCATTATTATCATAATGGTGGCAGAGCAATAAGGGAGGCTAGATGGTTAAACTAATAGCTTTCCACTGTACTTATTAAGTATAGATTTACATAGCACCTTTGCAGGCATTAATTTACTGATTTTTAAATGCAGATTATATCTTCCAGGGTTCAGTCACAGAAGCCCAGGTGTCTGCACTGGAGCTTTGCTGAGGCAGATGTCTGAAAACTTGCACATATTCAGAGCACATAGAGGTACCTCAGCCTCAAGTGACTAAAAAAATAAATAAATGAAGAAAGGGAGGGAGGATACAGGTGACCTTGAGCACTGACAGGGCAGAGGGCCCCCTGCCACTGCACCTGAGCTATCTACACCTGGTGCTCACAGCTGCCAGGACACATCCATGGACAGGGCCAGGATTTAGGGGAGATTATGGGAAGAGAGTGGCTGAGGGCCTGGCAGCAGAAGGCCTGTATATTGTCTCTGAAGATCAAAATGTTCCCTTAAAAACTCCACTCCTGTTTGTGACATATAACTGGGCTGGAGGGCCCCCTCTAATTCCCAGCTGCTGGTGTTACAATAATACCTTGTGAGCCTTTGCTGCTGCTGCAGCAGCCTTTCACTTCCCTATCTCCTACTCCTCCCTCTTTTCAAGGATAGGTGTAATGTCTAAGCACCTGGCTGTCTTTAAAGTATTGTATATTTATGATGCCCTTCTGAAGCAAGGAAATGATCTTGTTCCATCCAGGTGGGAGCTGCCCCTTCACAGCCCTTCAGCTCCACCAGTCTGACTTCAGGGCAGCAGAGTTTCTTCACAGCTTTGGACTGGGGTGTTTTGCACCTGAAGCAAATGTGCTTCCCAGGGATGCTGCAGAGACCAGGCTCAATGTGGGTAAGACAAGGCAGCCAAAATTCAACAAAAAAGTAAAGCTCAAAACAGTTCTGGAGCTCCCCAATTCACATTTTAACTTTTACACTTTTCTCATCTTGGATCTTAAAAAGACAGGTAAAAGAAAAATATTAATATCTGTTATTATGCAGCGCATTGTCTAATTTGCCACTTTATTTTGCATGAGTTGCTGAGTTTCATAAAGAACACTGAGAAAGTTTATAAATATGTAAGTAAATATTTACTTCCCTTGAGAAACACTTTTTGTCACTAACTGCTGCAAAGGGAGTTTATTATTGGTGAAATCAACTGTCCTGAATGTTCTAATTTAATAGGAGCACACAAAAAAAAAGTCTTATTTTTTAGCTGTTATGCAAAGGAAATTATGACTTTTAAAATTTTATAGATTTCTTTTGATGAGGAAGAAACCAGGCAGAAGTAAATGTTGATAAAAAAATATAATCTTTAAATAATTTGATTTCATCTTTTATAATATAGCAATAACTTTTTTTTGCTTGCTTGTTAGCACTAAAACTACACTGTGAAGTGGGTCACTGATAGAAGAACCAGCAGATAATACTGCAGCTAATAAAAACTCTAAAAGAAAGTAATTTGGAAAGAGATGTGGCTTTTAAAATACAGGATCTCTTTTTAACTTAATACCTACATGAAAACATATTATCCAGAGCTGTCTTTAGACAGTACAAATTAAATGCGAGCCATGGTGAAGGCACACTGTAATGAGAACAGACTACTTAGCTTGATAGTCTAGGGCATTTTTCTGTATGGCACATTGGAATGGTGTGGAGAGAGCTCTGAGACAGTTGGTCCCTGTCAGCAATACAGCAATGTTACACCTTGTTACCTGCTGAGACTAAGCTGCCCTATTTTTTAGCAGCATTCAATCCCCCCATGCAACGCTCTGTGCTGTCCCACGTCATTGCATGCCCAGCTCCTGTGTGGTTGTCACCTTGAAATACTGACCATATTCACAATTGCTTCTAAAAGTTATTTCAGATTGCTGAAACTGAAACATATTTCACATGTGCAATTTTTAGCTCCATCTCACCTAAGGAGAGCATTTGACCCTTGTTTTACCATCTGCACACACTTTGTCAGCTCCTCTCTGGACAGATCATATGGCACACAGTAGCAATGCTGGTAACAGAAGCTCGTTTGTGCAGTGAGGAGAACATCCCTGCAGAGAATCATCACAAAAGATAATGGGAGTATTGCAGGCCCGAATTTGTTGATTAGAAGCCCTTCAAAAATATTGTACTGTTGAAATGTTTTTAAGAGAGTCTACCTGCAGAATTCCACAGGTCTATAAGAAACATGCAGATGAACAATCTAGCACATTTTGTGTTTTTTTAGCAAAAGCATAGGGAAGGTCCTCTCAGCGGCCTGAGCTGTGCAATGTGGAAAGTTAAGTAGACACACTGAGAGTACAGCAGTAGTTTAGGTTAAAATATATATTACTGCTGGGGATTACAAGTTTTTCTGTATTTATTTTATGTTTCCACTTGTCAGTGTATCTGTAGCAAATTCTTTGTGGCTGTGGCACGTCGCAAGGGAGCAGTTCTTCCTCCCGCTAATCTACAGAAATGCTTCAGTTCTTTGACAATGAGAATTACGGAGCCTTTCGCTCAAGTAAATCAGGCACTTCAGGATTCATATAGATTTAATGCTTCTCGGAGAAGTTGTACTACATAGGCTTACTTGCCCTAGGATTTTGAGAGGCTTTTAAAAGCCTCTTTTGGATAATAACACACTAAATAGTCTTCCTTTCTGTTTGCCCCTGAAACTTCCAGTTTTCCACTTGACTCCCAAAGCTCAGTACAAGACAAAAAGTTATAAATTTGTTTGTTACCTTTTCTTCTGGAAAGGCCAAAGGCTGGGCCACAGGCTGGGGGCTCTTTTTTCTTCTTGATCTCTTGTTCAGCATGGCAGCAGAGGAAGGATACTTTAGCAAAGTGCATCTTTGCCCATGGTAGGGAATTTAGCAGCAAATTCCTGACCTTGCCAGATATCCCAGTGTCCAAGGACAGCACAGCCTATGACAGAGCACTCCTGCCAGTGAAGGCAAAGGCTTTGGGCTTCTGAGTCTATGAGGCCTGAACATCAGCTCTGGAGTCTACACATGCCCTGATCTCCACCCACTTTTTCTTTTATTCTAGTACTCTTTAGTCCTGTATATAACAAAATTCAGACTGATTTTTACCCAAATCTGCTTTGTGCCTTTTTTAGGATTACATTTTTTAAAAGTCCCTCCACCCCCATCTCTTGTAATCAATAGAACGGGATCAATATCTAAGGGTCAAGACCTTTTCTTTTTCCTGTGGCTAAGCTTTTTCCAGCCTTGCATTTTAAATAAAACCTGTATTCCCAGTCATCTGTAAAAAGGATAGGAGGAAAAAAGCCAGCTGATTAGTGTCTCTCTTTTAGGTCTTAGGGTAATGGCTGCTTTTACCTTTCTAGTTTAATTCAGCACATTTACAAAGCATTAAATCTGTCAGTGTGGCATTAACTTCTATCATGTGCCTATTAATAGGAATAGTAATCAAAACATCGAGTGAGTTTGGGTGTTAAAACTGGTAATATTTTCTTTAAGTGCTAGTACACATTTGGCTTGGAAGGTGCTCAATATTGTAAAAGATTTTTAAACTAAGATTTATCTCCTATCTATATAGAAATGTTTTGTGGTAAATCTGCTCATTTGTACCCCAAAGGGCATGACTTTGTCATCATGCTGATGTTTTCATGGAACACATTTATAAAACACAATTCCTAACTTTTCTTGCTTCCATTAAGGAGAATGCTGATTAAGTGGAATCAGCATGTAAGAAAATATTTAGCAGCTGTTCTCTTATTGAAAAATCATAAATATATGGAAAAATAATCACACATATATTTTATGCCAATTAGCAAGTACTTCTTTTAATTAAAGCATATTGAATGCTATGACATAGTCTTAACATTACTGAAATCCATATAAAATGTAGGGATAGTGGAAGAAGAGAGAAGACATCTCCATCAATATATTAGGAAGGTTTTGTTAACAAGCCAGCTGAATGGGTTCAGAGGGATTCCTGTTTTATATGATTTTTTTATAATTTTACCTCTATACATTTTATATAATTCCACTGCTCTCGTTAAAAATACAAATTTTTTAAAAAATGCTGCTTTCTCTTTAAACAGCACAAAGAATAGGAAAAATGACTGTGTTACTACAAACTATTTCCAGCTTCAGTGTTGCCAGCATATAACAGTTGTAAATCAAGGATATATTTTGAAATATCCTAAATCAGTTTTTACAAATCAACGCTCTTAATAATGGCTTTCAAAGAATAAAAGAATACAGCTATGGGAATACTTATTTATGGCTGAGGGTAAGTATGAATTAAATGTATCTATTTCACTTACATTGCAAAGTACTATTATTCACTGGTCCAAAATATTATCAATTTATCTGTATTCACTTTTTATTAGGAAAGAGGTGCAAAACCATGCAGGTTTTAATGATGTAGATAATAATAATCAGGAAAATAAATACTCCCCAGTGAGGATGAAAGGAATACCTGCTACCTTCTCAGAGGCTCACAACTGTATCTTTAGGAAAAGAAGTATACACACAAGGACATTGTTCTGGAACACACTGAAGGAGTTCACTGTCTTTGTCAACTGCAAACTAAAAGCCTTTGCTCTACCCTCCTCTCGTATCTAATAATTTTTGCCTTGCACACACCACCTACACACCTAACACTTCACTGACAATGGTTTGCCTTTCCCCGCTACCCCGCAAACACAATGGGAAGTTAATTGAATGTTTTATGCTTTAGCAATATCAAAGAAATGAAAAGAACGCAGGTTTCAACTGTATTTCAATAATAAGTGCATTAATTTTTACCTTTTAACTGACATTTGTACTAATTTCCTTAAATGCTCTTTTTTACTCTTTTTTGATCTGTCTGGCTTTGTCGGGTCTGATGATGAGGGCTTACTTCAAATGCAAAAAGATTAGCTCTCTTTCCTTTAATAGCACAATTACAGCTTGTGTGATGTCTAAATCATGAAAGATATCAGGGACAGACTTCTAAAGTCACATCAGTTTATTAAAAAAATGGTAGTAATCATTTTAATATCAAAATTACTCTCATTTCCTAGTGGCATTTAGGAATTGTTGGGCATGCATACACATACACACAAAGATTAGTAGCCATTTACTTCTAATTTGATTTAGATAATTGTTATAAATAACACAATGAAATTTAAGGGCTCTGTGTTACATTTTCACCTCAACCCAAGATGTTGTTCAGGCACTAAAAGAACATTGCCACATCAAAGCAAGAACCAAGAGATCTGGTTCGACATTTCAAGATATGCCAGAATCTACATCTCATTTTTGGATTTAGTTCAACACGGGACTTAGCACTAAACACTAAAGAATAAATGTGTCTTCCATAAAGATATGTAATACATTTAATCCCATCAATGCTTAGTCTACTTTTTAAATCCTGGATTTAATATACTTTACCACGAGAGGGCAAGATTAAGATACCCTTTCTCATACTGGATCACACCTACCTCCTCAAGATTACCATTAGTTATATTACGACAGCAAGAAAAGTCCCTATTCAAGATGTGAGTCTGCAAATGATGAAGTGGAATACAAATCTAAAGGGAGAAGGAAGATTTAGCTTACACTCCAAAGTGGCTTTGACTCATGTGCATTCATGGAATGGTCATGGCTGGCTAAGATAAAGAGGGAGAGAAAAATTTGGACAAGGTAGCAGCTATCTTCTTCAAGAATATTACTTAAAAATACTATATTTCTGCATTAGAGATTTATAAACAGTATTAATGCCCTAAAACATCTACATGACGTGGTGTGAGGCAGGTGAAAGTGGAAGGCTGTTGCAGTGATCTTTTCCAAATGTTTTAGGACGTTGTGGCTATTAAATAGCAGTTGCAAAGGAGAATTTGATAGTTAAATACAGGAGTGAAAATACAAATTGCTCTGGGAAGAGCAAGTACTAGCTTTGATAAATTTTAAGATCATAACAGATAGAGTGGAACAGTTTGACCCATTGTCAGTCTATTTTAAGATGAACATTTGTTAAATTCTAATGAAAAAATGTAGCACTTAAACTTTGGCAGAAGGACAATTAGTTTTTTTTCCCTGAATTGAATAAAATCACAAGGCGCTGATTTTTGCTTTAACTACAAGTAATAAATATGAGCTGCAACAGACTCTAACAGCTACTGGCCATATCTACATGGATACAAGCAAAGTTCACTTCAATTTCAAGCACACAAAATTTATGTCTACACCATATAGCTTATCATGCATTAAGCCTGTACATGCAAGAGCCGATTTTCTAGTGTTAAGAACAACTTGCACCTTTTTGACGTGCAGGGCTATAATCAGCCCAGCCAATCAACGCTGTCTGCACCAAGAAGCAAGAAAAAGGCTGAGCAGCTATTATACAGCATCAGCTAACTCCTGAACACTTCAGGCAGTTGAGTTTGAGAACTTTTAACTCAATTTACATTAAAACACATCCTTCCTGCCAATTATGTGCCACATGCATTAGGATTATTTGTTTGTTTTGCATTTTCAGAGATTGCTAGTGAAACATGGTGGTTGGGGAGGCACTGTGCTTCCAGAAGACACTTGAGAAAGTTTATAGGGGAAACAAGCTCCCAATTTCCCTAGTCACAGTCAGTAGATTTCCACTTTAATATAATGAGAATGAGCAATAAACTGTCATCCATCAGTAGATGCTATATGGGTCTGTCCACGGGAGAAGATTTTGGAAGCGGATAATCTTTGCATTCTTAGGCTCTGCTTTGAATATGTCGACTAGAGAAAAAATAACAAAAACAGACCAAAAAGAAACACCAGAAGTCTGAAAAACCTCTGGAAGAAAAGCTGATAGTGTCATTTATAAGACTGAGCAAAGTGGGGAGGGAGTTGTCGGCACAAGTTTAATTTCTGAGACTGACTTTTGCTCAAACCCAAGACAATTAAAGGACACACCAGCCCAGGACTTTTAACACTGACAGAGCACATTGTGGAGCACACAATGTGAATTCTTATCTTGAATGCTGGCTCAATATCTTATAAACACAAGGCATAAACTCTCCGATTCCAGTTTTAAGCTGGCTGGACACGGAAAGTGTAATATGGCACTTTGTCAGGCTTGAAAGTGGGCACACGGTCCAGGTGGAGCTAGCTGGGCTGTTGCTGGCCAAAAATTTTTTTTTTTTTCTCCCCCATAAGGTTCTCAAAATCATCCAGAGATAGCCATCATATATATTCCCATTCTAGCACATCAGGGCCAGGTTAGGCAACACATAGTTGTGAGAATATTAATAGAAATTGTCTATTTTTAATAACTGAGATGTGTATGCTTGAGAAGAACAAGATAAATATTTTATGCTGTTGTTTCTTTGAATTTCATTTTATCTCTTAAATACATTAAATTCCATGTTACTTAGCACTTTAAAATGATGACTGGGGGGAAATTTTTTGCCTTTATAGGTTTAGCAAAAAATAATAAAAGATATTTTCCTATCATTTTAAGAATTCATTACTATAGATGAAAAATAAAATTTTATTTTATCCAGCAATAAGATCAAACTTTTTAATTGTCTTAATTAATAAACTTACTAGAAAATGAAGATAAGTTAGGGTTTTTTTGCATTTGCAGAAGACAAATTTTAAGAAAGAGGCCAGGGCATAAATGAGTCCCACAATGAGAATTTTGACAGGACCATAATCAGTTCTTACTAAATTCTATTCCACTGTTTTATGGTAATTATGATGAAATATATGGGCAGAAGTCTCTTTCACCCTTAGTATGTCCATATTTCTTCATATATACTTCTGCCATTAGGATCCAGCCTGCTTTTCCCTCTCTTGCTGAGCTTATTGAATTTCTATCTGTCTACATCATCTACAATTTCCTGCTGAATTAATTTCTTGTAGCCCACTTCTTGAACCTATTAAATCGGATTTTCAGTCTGTACTCCACTGAAACTTAACTGAAACTTCTCTTAAAGGTAGTTCTTTTCTTATTCTAGTCAGATTCCAGGGTCTGAATCTTCTTATATTTCCCTGTGACATCTCAACAGGTTTTCACATAATCTGCCATCCTTTCTCTATGAAATCTTGTCCTCATAGTTTTGGTTTTTTTTATTTCAAATTGTCTTTCTGTTCCTCCGTCTCCCTAAACAATGCTTTCAATGCCTCACTCATTGCAAACTCCTCATCTCTATCCACTACCTCCTACCCCTATCCAATACAGAAGGTAACTACAGCCTTTTGTTGCTAATATATTTTCTATGACGTACTCTATATGAATAAACAAGTATTTACAGTGTAGTAATTATGAAGATAAGAAGAAATCAAAGCTATAGTAGATAAGATGGTATAACTGCTTTTTTTTTCTTTCAATGCATTAACAATTTCAATGACAAAGTGAAAAAGGTAAACATAAGGCTAAGTTATCCTCTTTCTAAGATCCAGGGAGGGAAATAATGCAACTTTAATTGTGTCTTGTTGAAATTGTCCATTTGGATGGCTAACCCTTTGCTAACATAGTTGTTTTTTATATTAGTAACTGTTCCAAATGATGTCTTTTCCCATTACAGTCACATTCTGTCGGCAATTTGTGCCTGATGAAAAAAAGTGAAGCAAAGCAATCTTGGCAAAATGGAGAACGTGATATTTGGCATCATCCATTATTACTGTCTTATAAACATCTTCAAAGAATATTTTTTAAGTCTTTGGAAGTCAGATTCTAAACTAATTGTTTTCTTTCAAGTTCTATTTGGTAAAGGGACAGAAGAGTCACCTACTCTAAAATGACACTACTTTTCCAGATAGAGGTGTCAAAATACTTGGTATATGTGATCTGGCTTTCTAGATATTTCTGGTGGCTATGTGGTGGGTTGACCTTCGCTGGCTGCCAGTTGCCCACCACTCTGCTCTATCATTCCCCTCCTTGGCGGAGGAAGCAGAGAAAAATAAGAATGGAAGCAACCCTTGTTGGTCAAGATAAAGATAATTCAATCAAGCAAGAGAAAAGGTGAGTATGCAGAAGCAAAGAAAAAAAAAAATATTCTCTACTTCCTGACAGCAAGGTATGTCCAGCAGCTTCCTGAGAAGCAGGGTTTCAGTACTGCTGTTCATCACTTTTCTAGATACAGATGCAAAGCACAGCACCTGATGGCTACTATGGGGGAAAATAACTGCATCTCAGCCAGACTCAGCACACAGGGCTAAAGGACTGCTCTTCTTTTGGGTAGTTTGTGTTGTCTTTCTCTGTGGAGTAAAGGGTCGTGTGTCTATATATATATAACATAATTTTTTTAAAGGTTTCTAGGGTGGTTTTGTCAATTTTGGATCAAAACAGCTCCTACAACAGATAAAAATAGATGAGGCCCAATCACACAGCAATGACACTGACTTTATTCAGATTAAATGCAAGAAGAGGAGGTCAATTTTTTTTTAATAGCAAGTGGCTAATTCACTGATTACTAAAAACTCTTCATGAATAATTTATATCTCAAATATTAAACTATGTATTGGATGAGTTACTGGGGAGACTACAAAACCACAAACCTTCAACTCTTCCTCCCTATAAAGCCTACCCTAAGACTTGACCTGTGTAACTTGGACTATTTATTTGTTTTAATGATTGATCCTAATGCATATAAATATCTGAGTGATTTATATAACTTGGAGAAAGGTATTCTGCAGTTTTAAGATGAAATGATGATTTATAAAATTAACCAAATTTTTTTTTTAAATTAAAATTCCATGGGCCAAATTTATCATTATTGCCTTTTATCATTATTTCACTTACACATAGTGATATGTGGGAGGATTCACCCCAGTTTGAAACAAGCCATGACAATAGGAAAAGAGAGAGAACCCAAAGGTTCAGGAGATAAACTTCACTAATAGATTCTTCATCCTAGCAACAAATATAAGCACAATGCTCAATTCAATATTTTTTACATTTTTTCCCTTGCACATCACAAACATTTTCATCCCTTACTGCAACAGAAGCCACAATACGTAAGTCTTAGCAGTTCCATTTAGCAGTCAAGAAATTAAGGCACGTCGAAGGCTGACTTTATAAACCAAGGTTCCCAGTTTGAGACACCTGGGGCCTGGCAGATGAAGGTTTTAGTATTATGAAATTATGATAAATGGAACGGCAGATCATCAGCTTCTGAAGACCTAGCAAACAAGTTCTCCTAAAATTTACCAAGTGAGACCAGTGAACATTTTTTGAAAATGTTATCCTAAACAACTCACTGGACTTTGGAGTTGCATCTTACTGATCTCTAAACCTTGTTTCTATACCCTGTATAGGTTTTTGGGGAGAACTGGATCCTGAGGGTAAATGTTGCCCACATGCTAAAGATGGGCCCTGCGTCTGGACAGGTGTGGAGGTCACAGTTATGGCAAACAAGCCCAGGATGGCCCCCAAAGCACACAGACAGCATCCCGCGTGGGACGGATTCCAACCCGGACGTTGTCAAACGCTATTCCCTGGCAGCCCAGCAGCGCAAGCCGAGGCTCTGCCGTGTAACTTCCTGCAGAACTCCTGCTCCATCTCCCGAGCGGCACCTGGCCCAAGGCTCGGGCTGATCTAAGGGGAAGAGTGCCACCTACTGAAGTGCCAGCACGAGCTCGCAGCTCCCGCGGCTCCAGGGAATGCTGCTCCATGGGGACAGCCTGGACATGGCTGAGCTAAAGTGCTGGCCACAAACTTGAGCTGCTCCATGGGGACAGCCTGGACATGGCTGAGCTAAAGTGCTGGCCACAAACTTGAGCTGGAAAACAAACATACAGCGTCACTTTGGAATGAAGGAAAAAGATAGGGCTGGCTCGTTGAGCAGATGTTGCTAAGCGTTACCAGGCAGGCCGGCACACGCCTGTGGCTGTCGTGCATATGGCAGTGCACAAGAAAATAATGTGTCTATTAAATATACTGAATTTTGATAGTCATTCAACTAGAGAAAGGCTGGAGTGAGCTTTTCTCTTAACCATTTACCAATAGGGTTGCTGAAGCCCATCAGAGGAGAGGACACAGTGGTGAATCACATGAAAGAAAAATGTAGAGCTTAAGGATCTACTGTTTAAAAATACTTTTTTTGCCAGTACTTTTAAGGGTGCTTTTGTTTTAATCTTGGGATCCATCTATCTACATAATTTCATATCTATTATGCAGCTGCTTAGCTTACACTGCTGAAATACTTCCTCAGTTCACTCAGTTTGTCCTGTTTCATTTACAACCACAATCAAAATCACCTGAAACTGACATTTTTCATGTAGAATCCGTTATGTGGCAGAGTGCAATATTTACATCAATACTTAAAAATATGTACAAGGCTTCTTTGGAAACCCAGCTAGCTTGCTTTTCAGTCCTGCTCAACTTCTGAAATAATATGAAATTTAGGTCTTTAGCAATATTTCAACCTCAAGCATTTTCAAAAGACACTATTAAAAATAAAAAAAACCCCAACAACAACAAAACCCAAAACAAAAAACCCCACCAAAACAGAATTGAAATGGTTAAACCTTTTATTATTCACATTGCATTCATAGTAAATTGTGTAATAGTTTTCATGTCTTAATTACTTAAATTTTATATTGAGCTATAGCGATATTATCTCTCTTTTTGTCTCCACACAATTGTATTTTATAATAGCTTTTATTAGGGCCTACATGAATGGAATTTAAAATGAACACATCATTTCTGTTACTTCTGCAGTTGATAAAAGAGAGCACTTTTCTGATATTTGGCGTGAAAAGTGCTTTCCTTTGTGTTTTATGACATACAGCAAATTGTATTAGTTAGGGACACATTCTGAGCAGCAAAGTAACTAAGAGGAGTACAGAGCACTTCTGCCACTTCTAGTGACTCCACCTCAGCCTGAAAGTGGGTACAATGCCCAGCTTGAAATGGACTATTCCCCCTAGAAAAGCTTGATCTTGTTCTCATTGAAATAAAAGACAAAATTTCCACTGGCTTCCACAAGAGAAATACCGGAGTAGCAGCCACATAAGCTAATGGTGTGTTTATACAATCTGCCTACCCACCTCTGAAAGCAAGGTCAGCTCCCCCAGCTCACAGGTTCTCCCTCCTCTGCCAGCAGTGCACACCTCGATACCATCACAAGGCCCTCCATGGTCTCAGGTGCTCCTTGCGTTTGGGGTGCCTCCTTGAAACCTGGCTGCTGAGCCATTTCCTTCACCTTTCTGAAATCTTCCCTAAAGTCTCCCTTCTGTCAGCACACCTACACTCAATCTGTGTGTAGGATGTGCAAATAAATTCAAATAAATATTTGTTTTCAATTGTTAACAGAAATAGCAAGGTATGCACATCCAGGGCTTAGGCACACAAACAAGACACTACAAGGTAACAAGTTTCTGTGGAGCTGCAAGAATTGCCTGGATGCACACTGTTCCCCCCACAGCGCTTGCAAGGTGAGTCAAGTCAGCCTCACACACCTGCACGGTGGGCTGAACCCACTCCAATTACCATGCATTTGTTGGAGGCTAAGAGGGCACACATGGGCACTACCACGCATCAGCTGGTACTTGGTAACCCTTTGGTGCAACTTGCTCATCCAAACTTATTATTGTTACCCTGCCATTTCTCACAGGTAGTTTTGGAATTGTAACATAATAATTTAAAATGTGTGTATAAACACATGCTATGAAATGAAGGAAGTGGGAATCTATCAGTTCTATTAAAAAAATCCTTTAAACAGACTTGTGCCTATTCTTTTATTATAAGTTAATAAATGATATTTTAAAAGCCTGCTTACAAAAGTTTTAGTTGCACCTGAACATCATGAGAAGCATCATTTACAGTTCTTAGGCCAATAGAAGATGTCAGCAAGAAAAGAGGGTAGGCTAAGAGCACCATTCTGAAACATTGATGGAAAAATTAAACCTGAATTTCACTCATCTCTCTCCAAATGTGTGCTTGTGAGCTCCAATCTTCCTATTCAGTCAGTGGGCCAGATTCTGCTTTCAGTTATCATGTCAGTAAATTTCCACCTAATGCCAAAAGTTGTGAAATGTCACCTTATTTTACACCACAGCTCTTTGTATGGCTGGCAGAGTTTTCTCAGAAGTTCCATTCACTCTTTCTCTTGCTAAATGTAGTGCCTTCAATGCTGATCTCCAAGAATGGTTGCTCATTCTGAGCACTTTTTATTCTGAAAATGGGTTCCCTTTTTTTTCTTTTTTTTTTTTTTATTAACATGTCCACACTGTTACTAAACATAAAGGGTTTCTCAAGGAACCAATTTTACCACTTTTGTTTGGGTGTTATATGAATGTTCAGAATAGAAATCAAGAGTACAAAAATAGATTTTCTTGATTTATGAGACATTCCTGTTTTCAATTCACCATCAGTATGTGCAGACACGATGCAGTCAAGAAATGAAGCATCTGGTTCTCCCACGTTTCATTTATGAACTTTAGCACCAGATGTAAATCATTCATAAAATCCCAAAGTGTTGGAAGAGTCTCTTCCTTCATTTTAACAAACATATATTCCAAGTACTGTACCTAACACTTCACATCATTTGTTACAAATGATGGGATCTGAATTTTAATGACTTCCAGAAATAAATTTCAAGATAGAAGGAAAGAGGAAGAAAAACAGGTGAGTGTGGCATTCCGTGTTTCTGACCGTGAATTCACTTTGAAACCAAAAGATGTCACTTTAAGTTATTATAAACAAACTCTACATGTTATTACCTGCATACAGAATGTTTTGAAGAGAACAAATCTATTACCTTATATCTATTCTTCTCCCAAATCCTTTCCATTAGTGTCACGTTCATGTCAGTAAATGCTGATTCAACTTCAAATCTGAATTGCTTCCCTATTCTCATCCGCCAATCGCCCTTCCTCTCCTCCAATCCTCCTTTCAGTCCCGTTTGCTCAGAGAGCCCCTCTTGCCTTTCTCTCAACATATGTAATCCCTTCCTCCTCCCTTCCCACTCCTTTGTTTCACTATGTGCATTGAATTTCATAGGATAACTCACACTTTGGGAATTAAGCACCTGCCAAAATAATTATGGGATCAAGGCCTATTCTTTATGTCAAGGAAACCTGTCTTCTTTGCGTACAAGAATCCTTTCAATGATATGCATTAGACAACGCTTTCAACAACAAATCAGTCTTTTCTGGCCCTTTTTAATACTGCATTTCTTACATATTAATTTAGCTGCAGAGTTATCAGGCATGTGTTTCATGCTCTGAGGTTGCCTTATAAGGTGGGGAGCTGAGGAAGTCCTAAGGAAGCACACAGCAGATACAGCAAGAAGGCTCCTTTACAAAGAACCTCTTGCTGGAGAAGCCTCTGCATAAGGGAACAGAGAAGGCAAGAGGATTCACAGGATCACTGATCTTCCTCAGTTCTGCACTCCTTCCTAAACCCTTTCCAGCTGCTTTGCTGCCATTCAGGGCAGCTCTCTTTGCTGTCTTCTCTCATTGTACAATTGTTTAACTGCTAAACTTCTACATGAGTGGGTTCAATTAGCCTCAGTGTACAGATATCAGCAGTAGAAAAATAGGGTAACAGCCAGATAGTTCCAGTTGTAACAAACCCCTTTATAAACTTTCTTTAAAAGGAATTTTCTTCAACAACATCTGGCATTTCTTTGATTCTTTATTAATACCTAGAGAACTAGTCACTACTGTAGCTGAGCACCTAGAGTCCTAGATAAAATCACATTTACCTCTAAGAATGGACTTGAAACAAGGAAGAGCTTTCCCACTGGTGGCCAGGCTGTAGGTAGACTACATGAATTGATAAGCAGCCTCCAGATATCCCCAGCCTGATGCACAACACATTCTGCAAGGACACGCTGGGAACATAGCAAATTGCCTTAGTCAGGCTGGGAACACAGCAGGGGCAAATCCAGGGGCTGTAAATCTCATGCAGAGATCACAGCTGCAACCATAGCCCACAGTTTATAGCACAAGCTGTAGATCAGTTGCTTGGGTGCCTTAAGCCCTTGGGCAGAGAAGGATTCTTTCCAGTCTCTTGCAGCCCTATTCTCCAGCACAAACACCTATTGTTCATCTCCTGCCCAGGGACAGTTGGAACTCCAGCTAAGTTAGTTCCCATTAAAACTTGGGGGGAATAAAAAAAGAAAAAAATGTCTTCTCTCGCAGGCAAAACTCAGCAGCATTTGAAGCAGAGCAGATGTTCAAGAGTGTGGGCAGCAAAGTTGCACTGAACCATTTAAGGCACCCAATGAATGACACTGTATCAAATCAAAACTTCAGGGGAGATTTAGGTAGACACAATATGAATGCTGAAACTGAAATCTGGCCTGAACATGGGGAGTTAACATCTCCGTTCCTGAGTAATGTGATACAGGAACTTAATTGCTAAGCATCCCAGTCGCCTACGTCACCCCAAAGATCCCGTTGCCAGGAACTGAGCTGACACCCTGCTGGGACATTGGTTATGGGAGGCAGAGTGCCCACAAAATGCCAGCACCTCCCTCTGTGGCCAGGGGATCCTCTGGCAGGTCTTAAAGGTGAGGTGTCTCACGGCTTCACCCTACAGCCTCTGGCCCAGCCATCAACAAAAACCAAGGTCTGACCCAGCAGGGTGGGGGCTGCACGTGACTGCAAATGCTGAGAGACTGCTAGCAGACATGCTCAAGCCACGAGGAAAAATACTCCATGGGTGGGAAACAGCATTTTTCTAAAACACATGCTTTGGGGTTTTCTTCAGCAACAGTTTTACAATCATTTTCAAACAATTTAAGATTGTCTTCTATAAGAGAAATGTTGGTACAAATTTCTAATATTCCCTCAATCAAAATTTTTAAGAATTATAAAATTTTGAATTAGAAAAACATCAAGACTGCTTCTCTCCTTAATTAAAAAAAAATTAAAAAAAAGGAAAAGGATAATTTCCTATGGATAATTTTCTGTGTTTCCTACTTTGTGCCTTTTAAATCCTACTGTGTTTCCTTACAGCCCAAAATTCATCCAATTCAATAGTGTATGTAGGCTGATCAGCCTTCAATCACTTTTGCCATGTATAAATATAAAAAGGTGATCAGTTTCACTCTAAGAGCACTCCTTGTTAAAGATCATAATTCCAAAACTCATATCTATGTCTTCCTTGCAAAAATTCCAAAGTCTTAACTATGCACATATTTATAAGGATACCGTCTTTGCCAGGCTCCTTTTAACTTGCTCTTTTTTGGTAATACTCATTCATGTTCTGTAAGCCCTATCACGTGGAATGGGTGTCTTTTTCCATAAATGATTCCTTATGACTTCAATAGACTAGTTATGATGCAAGATTCTTAATGAGAGTATCTGACTATGGTTTCTGAATTCTGAAAGTCATTAGAGGCAAACAAATACATCATCAATATCTTTTTCTTTTTTTTTTTTATTTGACTTAAACTTCAATTTATTTTCTGAACAGGCATAACTATTACACCTTTGCCATTTTTTGTCTTTTTCATTTTATCTATAGTGGCAATCCAGTCAACGGAAAAAAAAAATATTATGAATAACGTCAGTTCATATAAGTCATGCCTGCTATATGAGAAATACCACCAATTTCATTTTATTCCCCACCTTCATACCATGTCAGAGGCTGCAGCCTGGGCCTTTCAGAACTCTACAAGCACTACTTACAGTCTCCTCTTAGTCCCACAGCGCTTGGGTGGTCTGTCTCAAGCTAACCAAGGCAGGAATACCACCTCCTTGATCCATAATGTGCTCATCCATTTCACTTGTCTGCTCAGACATCCCTGGCCAATGATTTATTTGCAGAGGTGAAGCTAGAAAAACCTCCCCCCTTCCAAACACATGTACACATACTTTTATAAACTGGCTGAAATATTCAGGAACTTCCCAGTGGGGAATGGGGTTTCCCCCTCCCTCTCCTATGTGTTCTATACAGTTTCCATTATTATTTGATAAATGTGTTATGACACACTATTTACCTCGGTCAGCAGCTCTAGGGAGCTTTGTGCAGCTTTGCTCCCCACCTCTGCCACCCACTAGATATTTCACAAATAAATCACATTTCCAGATTAAGACAATACAGTTTGGTACTGAAAAGGGAGCAGAGAGGTAGGACAAAATTTGCTGTGGGAGGCTTTGGTTTCATTTCTCTCTTTCACTTCTTAGCCATGTGGAGCTGGTCCTCAGCCTTTAACAGTGATGCTGCCCCAGTCAACTCCTTTTTTCTTTCAGGGATTGGAAGACATTCTCTGTTCAATGTGCTAATTCTCCATGCTTGAGGTTCCCAGAGAAATATTCAGAGCTCAATTTTCAATACAGGAAAGAGCAAGTCTAAGTATGTCTCTTGTAATGCACATATTCACAGGTATTGAAATAATCTTTTCCAAGGGCAGGAAGTGAGCCAGGATGTACTGTGTGAAAGAAGGTTTGCAGTCCTCTTCCACTGGAAAAAAATAAAAAAATAAAAAAACTTAGGTGAATGATCACAGAGAGTTTTGTGTGGATTTGCTCAGTAGCATATTATAGCCAAAATTTGTGGGGCGGAGGATGTTACCCTCCAAAGCAGTTACCAAATTACATTACTGCAGCAACTGCACATACTGGCAAAATAAGGTTTGTCAGGGAAAACCGAGTGTTGCTGCAACTTCTTTTTATATGAATTTGATACCAAAATACCAGGACACAATGAGTAGAGTCTGCAGACACCATGAGTGGTTTGGGAAGCATTTTGAAATCAGTGATGTGGATGTGTGCACACATATGTGTGTGTCCGAATGGGGCAGTATCAAACCTGATTAAGCCCGTTTGCTTGAAAACTACACAAAAGCAGATCTTTCCTAGAGTCGCAGGCTGACCTTCCAAAATCAAACACAACCAAAAGCTCAAATGAAATTTGGTCCAGGAGGAAAAGCAGCCAGCTGTAGAAATTGAAAATGTTTCAGAGAACACCCCTGTTCCAAATGCTGCCTCGGTAATCCCAGTAATGCAGAGCACTATCTGTAGAAAAGGCAAGAACCCAATCAAAGTATTGTGGATTCCACATTCAAAAAGTAAGAATTAATAGTCTTTTCTTTGCCATAAGTTAAAAATAAAAATAGCAAGACTGAGAATCACAGGAGTTCTCTATTTTTTCTTCTGTGTTTTACAGTTGCAACAATTTTTAAAAATAAGTGAATTATGATAGACGCATACTAGCATAAGAAAAAGTGTGCTAGTGTTTCTGATGACTTCAGGGTGCCTGACAGGGTGCCTCAGTTAAGTCAGTGGAAAAGCACCTTTGAACTATGCTCAAAGTGAAGTATGTAATGGACACCAGCACTGCCTTCTCACTGTCTTCACTCTCGGAGAGCCAGACTCCTTGCAATCCTTCTTTGAGCTCACTAACAAAAGCAACATGGGCAGGTCCTTCCTTCAGGGCTGTGTGGCTCAGTGCTCATTACTTTTTCCCCTTCTCCTGTGCTTGTATAGAAATTTTAATGTATAGAAATGGTTTTGTACCCAATATTTCCTCTTACATTCTTCAGAGGAGGTGAGAGCTATGCTTTCTCAGCAAGGCTTCCAAGCTAGGTTTCACCCTTCAGGTAAGATAAATCAGTCTGCAAAGAAGTAGAACAGTCACAGACCTTCTGTCCTAGTAGTTCTAAATATCAGAACTCTGTGTAGGGATGCAGAAGCTGCTACTGGTTCCTATTCTGTACATCCTAGGATAGAAACCAGGTACTGAAAAGTGCCTGCAAACTGAATTTGCAGATGCAGCAAAGCCTTTCCCATCTCCTACACACCTTTGGAACATAACTCCTATCCTTCATGTCCTCTGTGATATTAGAATGAAAGTTAAATGTGCTCACATTTATAAGCAGTAACGTCAATAACATGAAATGTGGATGTTTCCCTTTGAACACAGAAGTAGTAAAAGCCCAGTAAAAGCACCCTGCCAAATTCCTATATTAAGTTTAAAAATCAGCAATTTTTTTGTCACAGGTAATATTTAAAGATCTGTGTAATGAATGGAATGCTATATTCTGACAGATTACAACAATACATGGCATTAAGCAAAAAAAACAGTGGTATACTGATGTAAGTGGATATGGCACACTCTACAGATTCCTGTCTGTGTCAGCAACCATATTAACAGAAAAGCAAACTCCAGGAAAAATCCTAACAGATAATTTAGAAATAAGAACTAGTTACTTGGAAAAAAATTTGGAATATCAATTTGATTTGGCAACTGACTCAAATGCCAATATTGGGGTTACAGCATAACAACTTATATTTCTGTAATTATTGAGTCAATTGTTATGGTGTGTATGTGCTCCTGTGTCTCTATTTCTCCTTAAGCCTACTGAAGACATGACCAAATTTACAGTGATAAAAAGAAAATCAAATTTACCTCAACATGCTAAAATAATGAAATTGCCAGATTTTTGCTTTCTGTCCGTAAGTCTGTTAAAATACAAAAATAATTAAAGAAAAGCAGGTGCAGTATACATGCTGCTTTCCTAATAAAAAGCAAGGCATTTTTAAAAATTACCAGCCTAAAAAAATAACCCAGATATTATGGACAGGTATCAAATTTTAAAGTTTAATCAACGGGGGAAAAAAAAGGAAACAACTGTATGCTGTGATAGTCTTTGTAGTTATTCTTCCCCTTTGCAAATGCTTAAAAAATTAAGTTTGTCAAAGCAGTCAGATTATTTAATCAGAAGACAAATGAAACCCCAATGTCATACAAATGTTTATCCTATAGCCTTCATTTTCCCTGTCAGAACAGTGGCCCAGCAAGGAAAAGATAATTCTTGCTATAGTTAGCCTGGCATCAGGAGAAGGCTGTTTGACTAGCCAGCTAATTTTGGCTTGCTGAGGGATAATTAGCATAAACTATTTTTTCTAGCCACTTACTCATTTTCATTAAACTTACAGGAATTTAAATAGGGACTTCCACTCCTCAATCAAATTTGTCAAAGCTGAGCCTTGTTTTCCATTGACTTTGGGCACTGCAGACAAACAGTGCAGTTCATGAACCTTCATTCCTAAGGGAGCTGAAGCAGAAACTAAAGTGCCTCTAGGAAGGAGCATAGTCTGAGCACTCAGAATTAGGTTAGAAATTAAACTAGAGCAATTTGTTGAGCATAGATGGACTTGAAAGATTTTCACCAGGAAAAGTGAATCCTGGCTCACAGTAGCTTTATATTGCAATTCCTTATTTCCACACCTCTTTCTGTCAGTGTGTATCATAACCATGCCTAGTGTAACACCGCATGAAGTCTCTGCTGCCATCTCGTTCTTCCACTTCCTCCCTCAAGTCCATAAGGACAACCCAGCTGTAAAACACCCCCAGATCATTCTGTAACTGCAGGGCAAGGGGCAGGCTGTGCTGTGCTGAGCGAGCCGAGAGCTCCTCCATGGCTGCCAGCGCAGGTGGGACAGTGGCCTGCCCAGCATGGCACATGGAGCAGCTGATGGCTGCACCAGAATTACAGCCCTTTCTTCAGGAGGGTGCAAAAGACATGTCCCAGCTTAGTAAAAACATCAACTTTTAGAAAATTACTTAAGAACTTTGTATTTCTGAGACTTCTGCTCTGACAAATTTTATTAATAGTAGCCAATAGCTTAAAAAGTTAGTTGGGAGCAGAAGTTGATAGGTAAACATCACGATAGCAGGTCTCACTTCCTTAAAAACAGACCAAAAAGATGAAAAGATTCACGTTCACCTGATTGTAAATGATTTCCTGTCACTAGCCTGTGTTTCTGTGACCCCAGCCATTTAATATGTTTGCTTTTCCCTATGTTGTCTAATAGTGGTTTGGCAGCCATCCTCCCTGTGACAATGACTCAATGTGCTGCTTTTCCTGTCGTATTCTATGAAACACATCATTTGATGTGACTAGCACAGCTCATTTTGATGAGTCACAGAGCCAGGAAATACAAAGAAGATGCAGTTTTCCAAAGAATGCAGTTCAAACAAATGTAAGAAAAAACACAATTTAAAAAAATAATTCTTCACCTTAAAATTGTGCATATGGTATAGTTCATGTCTACCTACCTATATGCTACAAAGTCATTTTTCTGTTGCTTGAAATCACTAGTGTTAATATTCATTGCAACATGTCTGATTAATCTGGGAGATGGGTGGGGAGAACACATGGAAGGACATTCTCTCTGCCCATGATACAGAGTGGTGAAACATCCATTTTCTGACATTCTTGGAGAATCCTTATAAAGCTGAGTCTCACTTTCTATTTCCTAATGTGTAGTCTGTAACTTCTGCCTTTACTTCAGTTCATGTTTTAAGAAACTTGTACTCTAATTTGATAGGTCCAATTAAAAATAAAATCACCTTTTTTTGTCTGTGCTTAAAAAAAAAAACAAAACAAAAAAACCCACCCCTGACTCCAAATCCACTTTTTCCCTTTTACAGCCTAGAGGTATAACCACAAAAATATTCTTCCCCTCTATGTGGTTATAGATTCTTTTCCTGTCTAAATAGGAAGGGAAAACTATATGGGTTTTCTGATTTCTTCTTCTAGGATTCTTTATAAATGGCAAAGAGAATGACCAGAGAAAGGGAGATGGCACAACCTTCTTCCTTTCTCTGACCTCAAGCAATTGCCAGCTTCTCCAACAAGAGCAGAGTGGGGAGTGGAGAAGAACCAGGACAATAATACTGCTTTTCTGCACAGCTTCTTAGCATCGTTTTACTGGAGTGAAGAAGATTCCATCTGCTACAGCCACTGCTTCATCAAGGATGTGGAGAGGTTATAGATACTTTTATTATTGTTGTATTCTATAGAATATGGGAAAAGTTTTCTCCTCATCTCCCTTGACAAAAGCAGCAGCTCAGAGATCAAAAATGCAATAAGAGCTCTTCCCCTGCCTCACTTCCAGTCCCCCTAGAAGTTCACATTGCCACACACAACAGGAGATGCAGCATTTCTCTTCCTCCTCTCTGGCGCTAATGGTAAAATAGAGAATGTTTGATGGCAACACCTCAAAATAATCATTGCTCACTGCAGAAAGGGAATAGGAGCACTGTCTAACAAAGAAGAGGTCATCAGGACTGGACATCAGCAAGAGCCAAACTGACCTGGCTGGAAATTCTTTGCAAAATGCTGCGGCTACAAACAGCCAGACCACTGGTGAGCAATTAGGGAACATAGAGCATGGTCTATCAAGCCTTTTTCTTCCCAAAGACAGAGAAATAATCAAACCAAGAACCATCATGTCCTCTTCAATTATGACCAAGTGCACGAACTATAGAATATTCTTCTGAATAAAAATAATGTACTTATTTGAAAATAAAGCGTGATTTTTTCTTTAAGGAAATGGCAGAGAACAAAGTGCACAAGGCCAAACTCTTTAATAAATGAGATTTACTATGGGAAAAAATGTTCAATAATTGCATTTTCAGGGGAAAGGTCATTATTACTTAGAAAGAGGTTAATAGAACAATATTAATAGCTTTTTACAGGGCAAAAGAGATAGATGCAGCATTAATATGAATGAAAACAAGAATGAGGATGCTCCCTGTTACCAAAGTTTAGACTGAAAATTCAGAAGGTCAAATTCGTCTTTCATATTCCCCAAAATAAAGAATTAGACAGTATAAAATGTTATCAAGCAATTTCTTTCAGTGAGTTTAACAGAAAGTAGAGAAAGAAAGTGATCAAAAGTTTTAGCCTAAAGCCAACAATTAGAAGCATGGCTCAAATTCTGTGTTTCTGGGAGACTCTAAGGGAAGTTTGTTGAAGATAAAAGTCAGCATGAGTACATCATTGAACTTTTACTAAAGCAATTGCAGCAATTCTGTCTATTTGGCCAATATTTAGATGAGACTAATTTTCTAAAGTAATAGAATATTTCCAGAGACAAAAAATAATTTGCAATATACATTAATAATAATAATACTGCATTACACATCCGTAATGCTGTCCATGCAAAAGCCTTAAAGTACTTTGTAAACAATTAAGTCTTCCATCACCCTAAGAAGTAGATGATTTTTCTCAACCATTTCTCAGCTGAAGAATCTAAGGCATAGACCACTTAAAGCAAAACATTTGCCTCAAGTTTTGTAATGACTAGAACTGGTTGCAATCAATCATGTAGGAACAAAGAAGGCATGTGCAACAAATACTGACAAAATCAAACAATTTTTCTCTTAAAACAAAAAAGGTCTTGCATTCCTTACCAGGTTTGAGCACCCAGAAATCTCTTAAATACATCTGAGAACCTTCTTCCTCATCAACATCTTTACATATATCCCCAAATATATATTGTCTGCCAATAAACAAATAGGCAAACTAATAAAAAAGTGAAATGTGTTTATTTAAAATACATATTGCAAAAATATTGCACATCCTTGTTGACAAAACTACCTAATGATAAAAAAATTAAACCGCAAGAATCTTGACTGTTAATCTCCAGCCTTGACCACTAATACTGATTTTCTCTTTTAGATGGTTGCTGAGTGAGGAAGAAAAGAGAAATCCAAAGGTGATTATAAAGACGGTTATTATCATCTGTCATACACATGTGTAAACTATTAGCATGTTTTAACTACAAGGATAAGCAGGATCTGTCTAACTAGTAATTCCAGCCTGAATATGCTCAGCAGTTCCACACCAGGACTCACAATTATGTAAGTTTGCTATTAAAATGCAAGTTGGAATCTACTGCTAAATCTCCATAGTGACGAATACACTGAAAAGCTGTCCTACTTTGGAAGATTAAATTGCCTTTAGTTTTAGTTATTTTATCTAAACACTGTAACTTGTGTATTGTACTCTCAGTAATTCAGTTTTACTTTACCAAGCACCTCAGACAAGAGAATTTTCTTGAAGTCACAGTCATGCTGTAAAACATATATATTTAGGACATCTTTTCAGAATACTCTAATTATAAGTATTTGAAGTCAAAACTCATAATTGTGCATGATGAGGGAAAACCGAGGAATCTTTTTGTTGAATGGTCTGGCTGTAAAGTTCTACCAATCCCACCAGTCTGAGCAAGTTTCAAAGCAGATGGCTGTGTATTATTTGGGGTGCAATTTTGCCATGGATTTAAATAAAGAAAATTATTCAAAGGCTACAATACCTATTAAATCTTGATGTGAAACTTACTACTAGTACTGCATTGGACAGTCATTTGAGGAAGATATTGCTTAACATAATATAATGGGGGAGGTAAGTGTAAGACATTAACTCTTCAGGTCTTACTCAGAGTATGTTCTTTATATACTGATCAGGTAAAAACATGGAGAGTAGCATCTTAAAGGCTTCCTCTTCTGTGCTCTATTGCTCTGAGTGAAAAGATGATGTCTAGCCTTCCTCATGTTGAATTCACTAGTTTGGTCCATAAGGAAGGGCTTTTGGAAGAAAACCTTTAATATAAGTCAAGGTAAATTAAATTGAGATAGTGCAAAAAGCATAACGCGGACAGAAGAAAATACCATGTGACAACACATAAGGGCTTAATTTTCCCATTACTAAGGCAAGACTGGGTGAAATCTAATAAATCACGGCAGCACAGCACCACATGGAAATCAGCATCTTACCTAGATGGAAGTCACAGCTGATGACTTTGCAAAACAAACCCCAAGATCCCTCAGCATTAATGACGTACCCACTCACCACAGCTTCTACAAGGCACAACACAACACTGCAAAGTAAGAACATTCATGAGTTTTGGCTATCGCAGTGCATGCAGTCTGCAGAGAATCACACGGGTAGTTCAGCTTCCTTAGCTGCTGCCAACAAAAGCAGCCAAGTGAGAAGGACACACAGATCTGGGTTCCCTCCCCAGCTCTGCCACCTCGTCAGGAAATCTCTTCCCTCTAATTCCTCTGGTTTCTGCCTGGAAAAATGGCTTTCTGCAGAGAGTTTTAAAGACAAATGGGAGCTTTAAAAAGAGACTTCAGAAACACCCAAGTGCAATTCAGAGCTTGACAATGAAAGTATTTTGTTTTCTGGGGCTTTTTTCCTTCCTTGCCATCTTCACAGGTAGATAAATCAGTCAGGTTTTTTTTCAAACACAGATATTTCTTAAACATTTTACTGTTCCTGCCCCTAAAACTGACTTTTGTACAGTCAGTATTGAAATCTGCTTATGCTTCAAATTCTGTGGTATTATGTGATTTTGTTGGACACAGAGATGGATACAAAGGAACAATAGGTGTTGCAAATATTTTAAAAATAAGCTGTTTCAAGTATTTTAATCTTAAAAAGTACTTACTCAATTTAATCACAATCTTCATAAAGTACTCAAGTTGTCAGTAAGTCTTAACCCTAAAAATGTGAATGCATAGGGATTTTTATGTGCTTGTTGGTGGGGGGTTTTAACATTTAAATTTTTTTAATTTATGATAGAGTTGTTGGAGAGGGGAAAATGTCTTATAATGGGGCTGTAGCTGAATGCTTAATTAGGAACAGCTGATCACCTCTTCAAGTAAGCTGGAGAGTTACATAACTAAGTCTTACCATTCCTACAGATAAAGACAGTTTAACTTGGCTTCCTATGGAAATAAGCTTTATGTAACAGTTTTGTCTGTCTCTCCATCTTTCCTTTCTCTCCCCTTTGCTTTCCCTTCAACAAAAGGCTGAACCATTAGCCAGTTTGAACTTGAGAGCAAAAAAACCCCAAAATTTTATTCCTACTGGTTTTATGGAGACAGCTGATGAGATAAGAGAGAGAGACCTAAATCACAGCCCTAGTTTTCTCTAAAAGAAGCAGAGAAAGTTATGGACAAAGTTAAAACTTGGTGTGAGATTACTATTTGTAATGCCTGAGCTGCCAAACAGGTTGGCTGCTTTAGATTTCATGTGCTCAATTTCCCTGTACAGAGAAATAAATGAGCGATTTTCTGGCCTAATAGAGGCCAGCAGATCATTGTGTTCTCCTGGGTCAGTGTAGGTCACTCTGCCTTTACTCAAAACACAGCCCGTTAGGAAACATATGGCCACAATAAAATAAAGTTGAATGGTTTAAGAGATATTCCATTTATTTGATTGCTAATACACCCTATATTGTTTTGTCTTTTCTGTTAGCTGAAAGCAATGACAAGAGCTGGTGTATAATGAACTATCCAGAGGTGTTCATAATCATGTGCTTCACTGTACACTGAGGCAGAGACAGGTCGACATTGAGAGCAATTTTGAAAATCAGATCCCAGAATGATAATGATTTATATATTCCTAGAGTAAAATCTGGACAGGACAAACTTTCTCATACGGTAAAGCCAAACTATTCAGATATTAATAAATCCTCTGGTTCAATCCAGTGCTGCTGTTTGTCTTTGATTTGATGATCCAAAGGGGAGAAACTCATTTAAAACAACTATTCATTTTAGCTGTGAAGTATTCTTCTTCATTTTATGTTTCTCAAGGATGTGCAAGAGATGCTTTTAACTAAATACAAGCCCAAACAAAAATTCCTGAAATTTCAGAAAATATTTGAGAATGGATAGATTTTGAAAAACTTTGAAGACAATACAAATCCTGTGGATCAGTCTTTATTGGTCTAAAGCAAAAGCCCATATTTTTATGTTTTGGGAGAGCTCACATGAGGATTTAAATATTGTTGTCCATGCTTGTAAACAAAGAACCTGGAAAGAGCTACATGTTGATCTAGTCAGAATTTGAATCTAGTCTCAGCATTTTATTATTTCAGTAACTTCATATATCATTATATTGTTGGGGATTAATTTTCTCCCATCTCTTTAACGTGGTCAGTCTGACCATTCAGGGATAAAACTGATTTAAAATGTGAAACACTTGTGGCACCATCCTATAGGCAAACTACTATTAGCCTACTGACAAAGGGAGCCAGGGATGCAAAATATTTGTTGCTCACAGGAGTGTTTTTCTCAATTCTGTTTCATTAACTCTGTGTACTGTTTTACTCTGCTTGTCTACAGTTGTGACTTTTCTGTCTCCTTTCTGAGTCACAATGTTCACAGCTGGCCCATTTTAATATTTTTTCAGAGAGGACTGAACAGAGAATAGTTTCATGGTGTCCAAAAACTGAGCATAGAGGCCTTGACAATTCTTTCTTTTGAGACAGAGCTGAGGGAAAAGGTATTAAAGCTTGTGAGATGGCTGAGCCATATATTTGCTGTAGGCACTAAAAGTGTTATTTTGGTATGAGGTGAAAAAAATGCCATTTTTTTACCAAAGGTAAACTCATTAGAAGACTTAGAGACATACAGATATGTCTGTCTCAGCATTATGGTAAGATTGCACCAATCATAATGAGGCGTATACTCACAGCATAGCATTCAAGAATCAGTATAGAAGATAAATATATTATAAAAAATATAAATGATATGTCATTGAAATATAATTAAGCAATAAAATATTTAGAAAAATTATGAAGATTAATACAATGCCTGATACATTTGCATGTAAAAAAGAGTAGTAATATTCCTTGCATTAGTACAAAAAATAATAGTTCCATCAAGTTTTTTATTCCAATAAAGATTTTTTCTTATGTCTACAGTAACATACTGAAGTATTTAAAACACCTGTCAAATGTAAACCTACTTGAGTACTGACACTTTAAAAATATAATGTGAAATCAGATATCATTTATACTTGCTAGGATTTTTCATGTTGACTTATAACATATGAATAGGGAGGCTAAGATGGAGAAACAGTAGATTTTCAATTTTTACCTTTTTTTCCCCTCACTAATTTCCAGAATGTAATTCTGCCCCCAGCTGGTTAAGATATAGCTGACATAGGAGATTGAAAGTGAGAGAATATTGAACCTATGAACTCTGCTTCTTCTCAGATGATGACTACAATTTGCATGCAAACTATCAGCAGCTTTCGTGCTCAGCACAGGTGCTAATAGATTCTAAGTTCTTTATATAAGTATGTACTGCACCCTCTTCATTATAGTGCTAATAGCTCAAAGGTGAAACTGTTTTCAGGAAACAGAGTTCATTGATTCCTCCTACAGAACATTACAATTAATGACATCGGTCTGTGGTAATTGCTACACCTGTATCAGATCAACGGAAAAGTAGAAATTTAATACATGCTCTATCTAGTCACCAATAGATTCCAGAAAGTTGCAAACATCTACTGCCTGAAATGCATTTTTACATGCATGTGTGTCTTCCTATTGCTCATTTTCATCAGATTCTTAGTCTGTCCTTTTGCAAACAGAACAGATGTACCAAAAAATTTACATGACTTTCACTTATTTTTCATGTATAACTGCAGCCCATCCTTATCTCCCAGGAAGGAAGAAAAAACAAAGGAAAAAGGAAAGTACAGTAATAGAAAAGCAGGGAGATAAGTTGTTATTATTGTTACCTTTTGAAACAAAAGCTTTCATTCACCCTTCAACCTCTCTCCACTATCTTCTATCATATTTCAGGACATCTCTTCTGATGCAGCTGGAGAATAGATTACAAATACCTTCAAATTCATCTGACTTACTTTCCATTCTATATATCACCTTTTCATATGCAGCAGTTTCTGTCACATCAGCAATCCACTCCCTCAGTAGCAGTCCTGATGCATCCTTTCAGGTTTTCAATATTAGTTTTCAATACCATGAAACTAAAGGGGGCAATGCCAGGAAGTTTAGCCCCTGTATTTAGACACTGTATAGTCAAATAAATAAAATGGGCAAGAAAATATGGTATAAGTGGAAACATTCACTGGAAAGAGTTTTCATACAACAAGACAAAAAGAAAAAAAAAAACTTAAAAGGAAAAGAATTATTAAAAAAATAAACGGATTTTAGCATCCATGAATATGTTAGCATAAGTACAAAGTATGAATAAAATAAAATGCTCCCACTGAGTGAGTAGGGCCCCACTGGCTGATAGAGTCTGATTTCTGCTGCTTTCCAGAGTTTTCTGCTGCCTCCATATCAGGCTGTCCCAAGTGGACTCAGAGGACAGGGTAGCCACAAGAACCCCTGGCCCATCTGAGCCCTGCAGAAACTGAGGAAGTAGAACAGTGTATGGCGAAATTTAGCAGAACACTACAGGAGTATGAATGGTAAATGAACTTAGTGAGTTTACACAGCAGAGAAATGGAATTATAGGATGGAACAGAGCTGCTGAGGGAGCACATGATTGAAGCAATGGGATGTAAATACTCAATCCATTAGCCTTGACAGAAAATCTCTGGTATAGGTTTGGGAAGAGGCAGAAGGAGGAGGAGTTCTGTTGGGAGGTGAGCAGGGGGACAGCTCCAAGAGGAACAAAAGGCTGTTAATGAAGAATGCTGCAAACTCACAAAATTACTCCTTGACCAAGCACAGACTGACACTGAAGATGCCAGAAGAGAAAACTAAATACATGCCTGAAGAAGAAAGAGCATACCCAGTCAGACACATCATGAAATTACTGGATATCATAAATTTATCAGAACAAAGAAGTCTGTCTAAGGACACAAGTAGTGAGGCAGGGCTCACTACATGGTGGGAAGGAGGTGAGCATCATGCCTGACAGAAGAGAAAGGTGGAATCCTGGTCAGTATTTGCTAACTGAGAGGATACAACTATCCCATACCCAGCATATGAAATTTTTCCCATACCCAGCACATGAAACTTTTAAAAACTTCCTGCAGTCAATTTTAAAGGTTTCGTTCCACTTTACCATTTACCTAACAGCTCTAGTACTGATATTGAGTCTGCTCCAGATAAACCCTGTTGCAAGTGAGCTTCTCCCTTACAATCCATAGCAGCTGGAGTTTCTTTGTTTTCCTCTACCTTTTCCTTGTCACATAGCAGCACTTATGAAAAGTGTCCAATCAAATAAGCACTGGGAAAACTATCTTCTTTCCGTTGTCCTTTTTAAAAGGTCTCTTCATTGTGCCTTTCATTAGAAACGAGCAAGAGATGAAGGTAGGGGAGGGGCTGAGCACACCCTAAAGACATTCAGAACAAAATTTATTTGACAAATCAGCAGGCTTTGAACTACTGTGTCTGCAGAGAAAGAAAAAATAAACAACCAAAATGTAAAAGCAGATAACTTACAGTCTGACAGCAAAGTTTCATAAAAATAAAAGAAAGAGAAGTGTTCTCCATTAGGTGTTACATTTTGATTCTTTTCTTGGGGCCAGTTTCTCTACTGATTCATCAGAGTGCAACAGTTCTGATCTACACTAATAGAAATTTTGAGCTATATTGTGATCTTAAATTATATTCCTAAATACTTGCAAAGGATGTAAACTGCACAGGCCACTAAAAGGAGTGAGAGTAGCCTGGATAATCTGACACATTTCCAGTCTGAGGATTTTTATATGTCTTTGAGCCTTTTAATGTAAAGCCTACCTCTGTATTATAATCCTAGCTGCTCTGGTTCTACAGCTCTCTTTTTCAGTGTTTCCTTGACACACCACCACACCCCCCACACCACCCCCAAGTTCTTTTAAAATTCTGGAATAAATTGTGGTCAAAACTAAATCCAAATTAAGTCCATCTGGGGAAAGTGGAAAAACCTGAATTCCATCTTGTTGTCTTGAACATCCTATGGTTGCATAATAACAAAATGCCTTTGTTCTCACAACTAAAGTATGCATCAAGAATCAAAGAAGCAAGAAAAAAAGGGAATGTTCCAAGCTATTACTGTAACAATCCAATTACAATGCCTATCAAACTTAACTTCACAGGTTATAGCTCCTAATTGCCTGACAAAAATTGACACTTCAGTCGCAACAGCATAATATAATCAGAGTCCAAATTAAATTTGATCGTGGGCAGAAAACGATGCTATCATTCGGCGGCATGGAAACAGGAGATCAACTAGCATGATATCAAGGATCAGAAATGAAAATTATTCATTAATGGCAATGGTTTTCTGATAATGGAAATGACACAGTTCAGACGGCTTCGTAAAAACACTATTAATTAAAAAGATGATAGACCTAACAAGGCATAGAAACCAGTGGAACCTTTCTCTGTGCTTGTTAAGGTGAAGGATGACAATGTTTAAGAACAGAAGTTTATGCACTTTTGTGAAAACTATTCCGCTGATTCTGTAGCAAGTTTACTGGTTCTTGCTTAGTGAAGCATCTTTCTCTGGGGTGCTGTGTTAGAGGGACATAAAAAGTGTCTAAGGCCATAATATGGCATTGTAATAAGTATGAATACTACCAGCTATAAAAGAGAAGGGTCCAATCCATAAAAAAAGACACATGGGATTTTTGCATACTCCCAAGAAAATAGTGCAGGGAAAACTATTTTATTTCCCTGTGCAAGCAGATCTGTCCCCAATTCACTTTGGGGAAATACAGAGGTGCTTTATGTTGGAAAGAGAGCAAGCCAAAAATCCACCCTCAAAAGTTTCCTTGAGCAAGAAAAGACAAGGCCAGTGCCTCCGACTGCTGAAGTTCAGACGATGCCTCTGTTCCTTACACAGAGCTCCAGATATTACCACAATAAAAACCTCCAATACTAATACAATGCCACAGGCATCGTGTTTGAAATAACACTCTCAAAGGGGTGATCGCTGTACCATTGAAACCACTGGGTGCTTCTGCCAAGGCTGGAACAAATCAAACTGCAGTTGTCCCGGTTTGAGGAAGAAAAGGTCTATTGGCTCCTAACGATCTCCATGATCTACTCCCATGTGCTGTGCTCAGGCTGCACACCCTGCTGGACGGGTCACTGCCCAGCACACATGACTGAAACGGCTCTTGAGGACCCTTGGCTCTTTCTTCTTCAGTAGCTGAGAGAAGCAAAGAGGCATCCCCTGCTGCAATTCCTTGCTCCACAGGCAGCTGCTTTGGAAATGCACAAGCATAGACCTCTGAAACTTCTTGCTGTGGGAAACCAAAGATTCAAAAGCCTGAAAAATAAAGGATTTTCAGAAAGAACAGAGGGAAGAATGGGCAAAGATAGGTGTACCCTTGGAAAAGGACGACTCAAAGCAGATCCTCCTGACCCTAGAATGCAACTACAGTACATTTCAGCAAATCAGAGACTCAGTAACTAATCTCATGTTCCTTAGACTATCTAACTGAGGGTCACTTAAATCCACAACATGTCATCTCAAGCTGCCTCGAAACTATCTTCATCTGATAATTAACAGCCTTGAAGATCACCTCACTTACAAAAAAAAAAAAAAAAAAAAAA